>CM042756.1:1129865-1141613 GCA_022496165.2 Catalaphyllia jardinei
GTTATCCTCAAAGAAAGCCATAAGACGCTGAAACAGGTCCTCGGGTCTCTCATCTGGCTGTAGGTGTATGGTAGCCAAGTCAAGAAAGTGACTGGAAACTATAATGTTGACGGATTTTCTGCCATATGTCGGTCAGGGAAGTTGAGTGTTAAACGATAGAATTCCTAGAGATTACAGGACAGAAGTTGGCTATTTGGCCAAGTAGTAGTTCCAGGTCGGCGTTCTTTTGGGCGGCGGTGAGTCGCTTAGCTTCAGGAACCGCAGTGCTATCGTCGGTGAGGCCCTACGTGGATTGGCAGCCGTTTGTTTCTGCCAGGTTGCATCGAGGGAGGGAACAAAGTTCTGGTCGAGTGAAAGAACATAGATCAAGTTCTGCCGCCAACTCTCGTACGAAGTAATCGTTTCGATCTTTGTTAGTTAACTTTAACATAACATAACTTTATTATTTCTATAGCGCAAAATACATTGCTACATGATCCAATGAGCTTTACATAATAAGAACAATAATAATAAGAATAATAACAACAATAATAACAATAATAAAAACGTTGAAATGATTATAATACTACAAATGGATACTAGGTAAAAATACTGTATCAATGCTGAAATATAGGTTATAAACTATAGGCTAATTTAAAATAATGAGTTTTTAACTGTGCCATAAAAGTTTTGATCCTGCCTAAAGCTCTCAACCCGTCTGGAAGGGCGTTCCACAGGGTTGGCGCGGCTGCAAAGAACGCCCTGTCTCCTGTTGTCTTCATGGTCTTGCTGGGTAGCTCGAGCAGTAAGTGTTTTGTATTTGATGGCAGGTTATAGTTTGACTGTGGCTTAAGTCTAATTAATTGATGAATATATGTGGGAATATTACCATGTAGGGCTTTGAATGTGTATACAACCAATTTAAACATTTACGATATTTAACTGGTAGCCAATGCAAGTCTTTCATCACAGGAGAAATGCGATCAAAACGCGTGGTTTTGGAGATAAGCCTTGCAGCAGCGTTTTGAACCCGTTGTAACTTGATAATATAACTGGCTGGTAAGCCGTACAGTAGACTGTTACAGTAGTCTAGGCGTCCAATAACTAATGCCAAGATTAGTGTTTGTGCACTCTTGTACGAAAGGTACTTTCTAATGCGTCTAACTTTGTATAGTGAACAAAAGGATAGACTGCATGTTTTATTAATATGAACGTTAAAATTCAGCTGCTAGTCAACCAAACTCCGAGATTTCGCGTCTTGTTTACAATAGCAACACTAGTATCACCAACAGTCAGCATACGCAGTTTGACTTTGCTAAGTTGTTGGCGGGTTCCGATCAACATGACCTCAGTTTTGTTCTCATTTCCACTGTTTGGGTGCTCGCGGCGAGGCAGCCATGTTGGAAAGTTCACAAATCGCTCACCTGAAATAGCGGCTTTGTCACCTTTTTATGGAGTACATGTCGCAGTATCCGAAGTCCACACTTGTTTTAGGGAATTCGAGGCGTGGGCTAAGCGCCGCCACCACGCGAATAAAGAGGGAACACTGCGTTAACTCAAAGGTTTAATAATCGGCAACTAAACTCGAAGGCGAGCATATGGAACAGGCGAACTACGGACGCGCGTGCGCGCCGATGACAACCGCTGGGAACAATGTAAATAACGTAGTGGCGCTCGTTTTTTCGTCATTGCTCTCTCTCTCGTTTTTTTTTTTTTCGCGCATGTCCTTTGAGCCAGTAATGCACAGTGAATGTCTGGTTTGGACGTGTTTTCAAGCTCTCCTTGTCCGGCATTTCTACATGTGCATGTGTTTGTACCCAAAACATAGCTTTCAACACAAACATTTTGCTTGGTTGAGGGTATATAAATATAAATCAAAGTAGGGTCCTGGAAAATCCTTAACCATATGCACAATTGTCAATAGAGGCAGTTCATGAGAATTTCAATTCTGATTTTTTTAATTGACCATCATATGAAAAAGTGTTTATCTCTGGAGAGATACTGTCAATCCATACTTTCCCTCTGACTGAAACATCCAGAAAGTTACTTCTTGCATTGTCCAGTATCAAATTTTCAATGTAAGTTATGGTCAATTTAATCCAAATGTTACAACTGACTTATTACCACCTAATTCCAGCTCATAATCTTCCCTTCAATATTGCTTCAATTACATGTTACAAGCCAGGCGACTCGTGAGCCACACATGTACACATTGCGTATCTATTTTTAAGGGAGGACGTGAAAGCTGATATAATCAACACGCAAAGATGCTTTGATGACCAGGTAAAAATCGTATGATTTTTGTTTTGCTGAATTTCCATTCTTATTAAAGATATACGACTAAAAGCGCACTCGATATTTTACAGGTAATGCCTCAATCGAAGAGTAATAGGTTCGATCTCGCAAACTTCATGAAGGCACGTAAGGATATGAGGCAGAAGGCCGTGGAACAGTCTAAAACCGGCTGAAGACAAAGGCTAGTGTGTAAATATGATTTCATAATTTGCAGAATTGCCTCTTTACCGCTTATTCGGAGTTGCTATTGTGGTTTTATTTTGATTGTTTTAGTCCAGTCATTCCCGACCACATTTTATATAATTAAGCTTAATGATAATGAAATGATGGTTAATTTTATCTTGATTTTGAAGTCACGCATATGACTTCAGACCAAACTGCACTCCACTCAGTTCAGTTACCATTATTTATTTATTTATGCTTGTATTTTATTCTTTTATTTAAGCTTATTTATTTGTTATTTTTTTGTTTGTGTAAAGGTCAGTGATGCAAGGGGAGTGCTAACTGCTTTAACAAACCAAAATGAAAATTTCCAGGTTGGTCAACAATAAAATAATGTTATTTGATGGTTGGGGTATATTAGCATAGTGACAGGACTTGACATATTTAACAAATTTATAATCAGGTGCCTTACCTTGGGAAATATTGTATATGAAATGCATTTGAAATTAGTCTCCGTCAGAGAAAAGGCAGTGGTGAGAACCAAATAGACCTGAGCAAATATGGGATCTGAATCATTCTGGGCCAAACCACTCCCCCAAGGGTTTATTAAAACAGAAATAATTAACTGCTTGTCATAATGTTCTGGTCTTAAATGACAAAACCTGGCAACATACAAATGAGATTACATATTTCATGCATAGTGTATGGCTGCAAAGCAAGAGATTTGCACAGTTGGGGACCATCAACATAAATCTTGACCTCTCTGCTTGCTCCTTTGATGTTTTCCAGGTTTCATAACCATCACCTCTGTTAACTATGATAACACCTGCCTGTCTTTTTGCTGGTTTGAAAAGCATCGGAATCATGATTAAATTACTTTTGACAGCTTGCTTTCATGTTAGCGGCACAGTGAGGAACTACAGTTGTTTCACTTGTTTGCCTGGGTGGTTTTACTTTATTTTATGTTCTTTGTTTTATGTTATTTTATTTTATTTTGGTTTATTATGCTTTGTTAGCTCTCAATAAATGTCACATCCATGGGTGACTATGCATTCATTTACAGCCAGGGACATGTGTATCACCTCCTGGTGGCCGCACAAGACCTCCCACTTGTCTTGTGGAAGGAACATGAAACCTACCACTTCGTACAGCAACTGAGAGACGTCATGAGACTTTGGTGGCTGCAACAAGAATCCATGGTGGTTCAGAAAACAACCCAACACCTGCCTTAGATGGCATGTTCGACACTTTAAACAAGCATTGTAAATTAAATACAATGAAAGATTGTTTTAAGTAATGATAAGTTAAAAGGTAAAGTAGTGTCTAATGTTTATAAAGGGAATGTGAGATCTTTTGAAAACTCACCCACAAATGTTAAGAGAAGTATTGGCACACTTTACAGCAGTGGTATTATGGGTAAAAGAAAATATCAGGCTGTGCGAGTTGCTCTGTCAATGAAAAAGAGGGGGAAAGAAAGGGGAAACAGATCAAGCATCAGTATCATGCCAAAATGCCCCATCCAAAAATTGCTGACTTACAATTATCTTGTGAGTGAAACAAGCAAATTTGTTATTGGGAATGTGTATTCAGTTGAGAATTATTTTCAAGAAGGAACAGACGATGATACTGTGCGTGGTTGTTATCGAAAATTGGAAGAGCTTTTGCCACGCCCTGCACAGTTTTACTTAAAATGGGATAAGAATCACTAAAATGGTTTGATAATGCTGAGGGCACATTCCTTGTTGCCCTTGGTGGCGACGGAAAGAACGAAAGTGCTTGCACATTTTTAGTAAGTTTGTTAAATGTTGGCAAGAGGGTTGCCATCAGTAATGATAATTTTACTATATTCGGTGCCAACTGTGAGGAGTTTTGCCCTGTTGTTAAAAAGTATGTGCAGCTCACCTTATGCCAAGAAATTGCTGACCTGAATGGAAAGGTTTTTGAGATTGAGGTATTTCATATGGATTAATTCTGTAATGGAAAAAGTTGTCACAGAATTGTAATGTTTTGCATTTTATCAACAATGGAACTTTTGTTATTTCCATGTTGAAGCATTTATTGCTAAAGTCCATTCTTGTTAAGGACAATCTTAACACTTAAGTTATTAGGTATTTTATATGGAGTAATTCTGTATTGGCCCATTTTAGTTGTCAAACAATGGAAATAGTTGTCACAAAATTATAGCTCAGTTGGTAGAGCATCGCACCGGTATCGCGGAGGTCACGGGTTCGAATCCCGTTGAAGCCCTGATTTTTTTTTTTTTCAGGCTTCTTCTTTCCAATTGCTTAAATTGGAAAATTTACTGCGATGATCACTCTTCACTTTCACAAAATTATAATGTTTTGCATTTTCTTAACAATTGTTGGTGTATCTTTAGCTATGGAACTTTTGCTATTTCTATGTTGAAGCCTTTTTAATAAACATCAATGAATCTGTTAAATGATACTATACAGTTGTGTTGGGTTGATCTGGTGGATGCTCCTGTTTGTTGTATCCTGTTTGTTGTATCAGGTGGTTATCACACATTTATCTTGAGACACTAGGCCAGTGTACCTTATTTTAATATGTGCCTAAGGGTGGCTCAGAAGTGTTTTTAGTAATTTCCAGCCCCTACATTTTGAGGGGTCACTTACTGTCACAGTGATGGTACAAAACAAATGCCCAATCATTAGTCGACACTTAAAGACTATGTCTGTTCCATTATGGGCAACAGAATAACCTGTTAAAATTCCCTTAACTTAAGGGCTAATAACTCCAAAATGAGTTTAGTGGGTCCTAATTTTTGTTGTTGAATTATAATCAACATGTCATGAAACAACATTTGGCAAAGTGTAAAAAACGTCTGGCAGAGTGGTTGAAAACTACCTTCAATTTTCAAAAACTTAAGGTGGTTCTGAACCACGGATAGAAGCTTTTTACAACTCTGCCAAAAGTTGTAGCATGACATGATCATAACTCAGTATAACAAATGGGTTTTGTCAACTCAGTTTTGATTTATAAACATTAAGCCCCAAAATTACAAATGTTTTAAACGGTTTATACTGTTGCTATGATAACCACTATTTGCAAGAAAAGTATCACAACTTGTGGAGCAATAATTGGACACTGATAATCAGTATAACAATAACTAATGAAGGGTGGAAGTATAAGCCATTCTAACTATAGGTACAGGAAAGAGTCTCCATAAAAACTACATACATTTAGTGTATTTCAGTCAAGCTTGAAATGAATATCCATGTTCAGTTGTGAAAATGTAGTGGCACTTCACTATGTTGCTTCCTCTTCATATAAGTCAACACAAAAGGCTTATCCACCTTGACTATAACCTTGGCGTTTCCTTTCCTGGGCGCTTTGGTTTGCTTACAAAGGTAAGACATGACGGATTCTCGGGAAGTGTTGCACAACTTTGAAAAATCTCTCAAAAGCCTGGTCCCCTCAGAATAAGAAACTTATATACCACATTTATTGTTGTATGTATTACGCCAAAAGCAGAGGGAGCCTTCTTTACCACTTAAATAACAGATAGAAAAATTTCTTCGGGCATGTTCCTCGTAAATGTTACCGTCTACGGCTCTCTAGCTTTTATTCGAGCTGTTAGGCGTCTGTATACAGATTTAAGCACCATTGAAATTTCCGCTCCGATAACGGGACTGAATTCTTGAGCGGCAAACTTTTTGAAACACATCTTGCCCACTACGGTGTTTCTCAAAAACTGACGTTATGGTCTCTCTCACTTCCTCTTCAAACTGAAATTTTTTTGCACTTTTCCACGCAAAGAACGAAGGGCATAAAAGGCTTCTTTTATCTCATTCTTGGCCGCCAGTTTGTAAACCTTAGCGACCACCCTTAGCTTCCTTGTAAGTACACCGCTGAACTCGGAGGAGATTAAGGCGGGCGGCAAATTGCTATTTGGCGGTACCCCCTGACTCGGCGGGGCCCGGCGTGAAAACTTTAGCAAAGCTAGAGCTTCTTCAAAAATATTTCCATCGTGATTAAATCTGTTAAAACCTGAACAATGTGGGAAGGCAACTTTCCCTATAAACATATCCTTCTTCAAAAATATTTCTTTTACGATTAAATCTGTTAAAACCTTAACAAAGTGGGAAGGCAACTTTCCTTATAAATATGTATAGATCCTTCTCCAAAAATATTTCCATTACGATTGAATCGGTTAAAACCTTATTCGTTACGCCACTGGTTTTGACAAACTCCGTTTTCAAAATGTTCCCGTCTACACAGAAATAAAAAAGCCAGCGTTTTCAAATTCTTCCTGTTTGAAGCTCCGTTTTCGTGACGGATTGATGTGGACGGTGGGCCTAACCGTAGAACTAAAGCAGTTTATTCAGTTTTTTGGCGTCGACGCTGCCTCAAACCCTATGAATATTAAAAGTAGTGTCTTGAATATAGAAGTTATTGTAATGTAAATCTACACATAACCTAAAAAAAAATCTTTTCAGCACTATCATAGTTTTGAAACATTACTGTAGAAAACCCACGCTGTGTTCAAGTTTCCTTTTTACTGTACTTGTGATTGGAATGAATCACAAAAGCAAGAAAAACCTATTACAATTAAAAGTAAGTTGTCTTTTGAGTATTTTGGTATGAAAGTTAATGATTTGTAGATTAAAATCAAACCATATCTCACAATTAATTGAGCCCAGGGTGCATTTGATATCATACGATAAATAGGAAACGTTAATATTATAGAAAAATCACGTTGTGTTCAAGACGAGTGTAACAGGCGTAAATGGAAATATTTTTCAACACAGCTTTTGAATGACCCCAAAAGAGAGACAAAGAAAATGTCAAGCCGTGTTTTCATTCTGTAATCTTGCGAAAACCTTGGTTCATAAATTAGCTTAAAAATATACTATTCAGGTTCCAGCACAAATGAGACACATAGTTCTGAAACATTACTATCGAAAACCCAGGCTGTGTTCAAGTCTTTTTAATTCAACTTGCGTTTGAAGTGCTATGCGCACACTTCCAGACAAACCTATTATAATTAAAGTAAGTTGAAAGTTGATGTTATTTAGATTCAAGCTAGACCTTATTTCACAGTTAATTGATCTCTCAGGGTGAATAAGAGTACATTCAATATCACACCGTAATTGCGAAACGTTGGAGTAGAGAAAACCCATGCTGTGTTCAAGACGAGTATAACAGGCGTAAATGGAAATAGTTTTCACTAACAAAAATGAGTTGAATTTTTTAGAAGCTCAAAAAGCGAGACAAATAAAAGGTCAAGGTGTATTGCCTCTTCAGTGCGATAACCTGTAATCTTGGGACAAACTTTCCTGGAGGTTTTTCATTGTGTTCGCACAGGTTGGTTTACGGAGCTAGCGCCTTTCCCTTTGGTTCTGAAATCTAAATAATCACCGTATGATTGAGTTAAATGGATCTGAAACCAGTCTTAAAATGCAACACTACAGCAAATCTGAGCGGAAAGTTTTCATCTTGTCTTCCGCCCATATCAGCAGCCATGGAGAATCCTTACAGCGAGTTCTTCAAGTTTGCTTTTGGCTCCGCAATCTGCATGATCATTGTGTCATTTATAAACATACTGGCAAATGGATTATTACTTCTGGTCTTCTATTTTGATCCTTTGAAATTTTTTCGCAACGCCACCGCTTATTTCCTGATCGGTGTTGGCTTCGTTGATATTTTCATTGCCGCAACGCAACAACCCATGTACGCTACGTGTTTCATAATGGTGTATATTCGTCACCCTGGCACTGTTAAAACATGTGTACCTCTCTTGAACATAGGACTAACGATGTCGCTTACTGGCATGAACGCTTCATTTCTCATCGTGTTGGCTTTTACTGTCACACAGTACATTGTGGTGATCTCGCCTCTGAATCACGCGCGAAAGGTGACGAAAACGCGCGTCATCTGCGTGTTAGCCATTTACGCGTATGTTATACTGTTCAGTGTGTCAATGGGTGTGCCCAGAGATATGCAGCAAAAAATTGATAACGCTTTTCACTCCATCGCGCTGATATATCTGATCATGATCTTCTACATCCTCCTGTACATTGCTTTCAAGAAAAAAATGGCGGCTTCTAAGAGTCTTCGAGAAGACAGAAACAAGCAAGACGATGAAAACAATGAGAGGCAAACGGGTGTGGAGCGTAAATTTATCATTGTCAATTTCCTTTTGATCGCCATCTTGTTTCTGACCTCTCAGCCTTCCGCCATGTTGTGGATTATCCGTTTGTACTCCAATGAAGATGCAGACAATCCAAAAGTTTTGATTATCAATCTCATGGTTGATAACATACTTTACCTGAAATTGCTGCTAGACCCGTTTGTGTATGCCTGGAGAATTCCCAAATATCGTCAGGCACTGAAGATTGTCCTGTGCTGTGGCAGAGAGAAGACTAGGAGGAAGTCAACATTCAGTGATCAGGTTATGGCACAGATGAGCAAGTCCCGTGAGACTGTCATCACGATTGACTTAATTAGGGTTTCCCCCAAGTAAATTTTCATAAGCATCCTATTGTGTATTGCTTGCGAACTTCGTGCAACTTAGGAATGTTGTACGAAGGTAGCTGACCTGTGTGCATATATCCCACTCAGAGGGTTTCACACGCAGTTAAGATAGATAGAATAGATAAGTAAAAATGTAAATGTCATAAATAATAAACACATATCAAAGAATGTAAATAAACTGTAATCGTATAGCAGCTCTAAAAAAAGTTACATCATTCTCGTAGATTCGCACTGATGAAAACAACATTGAAATCTATTCTGAAATTTAAACAAGCGTAAACATTTAGGTGCCTTGCACATTACGCCGGAGGATTTGAAAACGTTGCTTTCTTTGTACGGCTAACGCTCTTCAAACCGAGAAAAATGATCGAAACTTTTCGAAAACAAAAGTGTTGACGATAATCATTTGATCTTCCTGTTTGAATTTTTCTTAAACAAAACTCACCAAACTGAGCGGTGCTTGTTGCGTTTTTAAATTCAATTTCCTCTGATGTGATGTAGACAAAAAACATTTAATGCCCGGTTTAGAGGAAAACCTCCGTTTAGTGTGAATTGGGATTGAGAGAGACGTTTCAGGCTGTGCAAGGTTGCCTCAACCGTGGAGAAATTTATGTTCCATTTCCAAGTAAAAAAGCAGCTTGTTAATCAGCAGCCTTGGAGACTATTTTCGATGGGAACGAAATTCATGGTTTCGTTATTAAGTGATTAAAAAAAAACATAGGCACGCAAGGCGTGCAAGAGTTATTTTTTTGTGAACTGAAAGGTTGCGGACATAGCAGAATTAACTCGATGACAGGTGAAATGTTTTACTAAATAAACTACAGTAATTTGACACTCCAAATTAGTATAGATATAATCTTATTTTCTCACAGGCAATTTGATTCGTTCTTTGATACAACCCATACTGTGATCGGTGTGACAAGCGCACATGCATAACTACCCGTCACTCACCGATCCCATAGCCCTTTCAACTCCAAGAGGGATTTTTACCCCAAAATACTCGAGTTAAGAGAAATTTTCGCATTTTATACGAGTTGTAAGTTTACCCTTTTTTAAAAAAAGCACTACTTCACCGAAAACAGAAAGAAAGAGAAAAAACATTCTGATACGTTTAAAGTCTGAATAAATAAAATTGCACTTTAACTTGACGTCACGCAGTCTTCAAAGAACATTTGAACAGTTCTCATACCTATTACCTTTGAAAATATCGAACTGTCTCATCAAATAAAACTATAAACTGCTTCTGCAGAGACGTAACAACAGTTTAGAAATGCAAGTTTCTATGTTTAACAATAGCCAACAACTTGTAAGCTCCAATTGAATTTACTCCCATGTCAAAAACAAAATTGTCAAGTTACCATTTATAACTAAAAATAGCAAACTTCCCGTGCGAACGATTTCCTCCGACATGAAAAACAAAAGTGTCAAGTTACCATTTGTAACTAAAAATAGTAAGCATCTCGTGGGAACAAGTGCCGACGATTTGCTAGCTCTAATTGAATTTACTCGTTTCTGAAAAACAAAAGTGTCAAATTATCGTTTGTAAATAAAAATAGTAAGCATCTCGTGGGAACAGGTGCTGACGATTTGCTAGCTCTAACTGAATTTACTCGTTTGTGAAAAACAAAAGTGTCAAATTACCGTTTGTAAATAAAAAAATAAAATCTCGTTATATTTGCATACAACAACAACAAACAATCGCTGACTGTTACTGCATGTCAAGGAGCAACCGTCACTGTTTGCTCCACACTGATTGGATGATGCTTAGCATCATCCAATGAGTGAGGAGCGAAAAGCGCGACGGTTGCTCCTTGGCTCACGAAATCTCAGCCGTGGATCTGGTCACTTGGAAAGCTGCATTTCTCGAAAATTACTCAGCGGTTAGCGCTTGGATTTTGAAATAATCTTCGATTGAATGTCACGAGAAGAAGCTTCAACCTTTCAGTTTATCTGGTGCTCGATTTGGAAGCCGAGCGATTTTAATTTCTGGGTGAGAATCGGCTTGATGCTGAAGCGCTCGAAAATTTGTCTCTCTCTGTAACATGTCTGACATGTAGTAACAGTCAACGGCGCAAAACCCACCAAACCGCTCAAAATTAGCCATTTTGAGCCGCAAAAACGACACAACAACTGAGGTAGTTTAACGTTCATTTTGAGCTTTGACATGGTCATTACTTGGCGTAAGTTTACGATATTAATACTCTCCAATATTCCCATACATTTCTTTATATTTCAAACATAAACAGACACACTGCGTGTATGGCCTCCCTGTAGTACTGGTCCACCAGCAGAGCGCCTTACATTTTGAACGATTGAATACGGCCGCGCGATAGAATTAGAAGGACTTCTGTATCTTCCAGAGACGGGGTTTCTGTTGGCTGCGGCTCTCCGTCTTGAAACTGTAATGCGCTATTAGCTGGCTGGGTCTGGCGAACGAAAGTCGTCTTTGATGTTGTTAGTTGACGTTCGCCTCCGTGGGGAGCTTTGGTTAGATGTGCATTGCTTGGAATTGTTAAAGTTCCACTTGCCGTTGTGGGTCTGTGCTCAATTAACGAGGTAAGCTGATTAATACTGTCGATCGCAGCTTGTGCAATTTCCTTCACTTGTTTTGGGACCGTCGCCATCTTTGTTTGTTAGCACATGGTAGAAAACTACCGCAAGATGTTATGGGTTACGGGTTTTGAGAAACATACAAAATTAATTACAAACACATACGAAATTATTTACAGACATTACAAAATTAATTACAGACACAAAATCAATTACAAACTTATACGAAATTAATTACAAACATACACAAAATTAATTACAAACACA
>CM042756.1:1141623-1172639 GCA_022496165.2 Catalaphyllia jardinei
TTATACGAAATTAATTACAAACATACACAAAATTAATTACAAACACACAAAATTAATTGCAAGCACATACAAAATTAATTCATGCACAGTTGAAAATTTAATGCATCATTTTGACCAGAACGGGCCTCCATATAAAAACATCACGTTCATTTGCATACAACCACCTCACGCACTGTTTCAAACCTCAAGGCTCATCTCGTCCATAACTAAAATCCTCAACCTCACCCACAGAAAATGCCGAAGTAAACCCAATATATGAATACTTCCTCCTCTTTTATAGAAGAATAAATATGGCCGTTCTGAACTGTATCAGGATCAAATCTTCCCATATACCATTTACCTTAAAACAAGAAATTTGATTGGCTGTTTATAGTAGATCCGATCTGATTGGTGTGACATACATACATCTCTCACTCACTCACTCACTCACTCACTCACTCACTCACTGATCCATTGACCCGTCCATAACATACTCGACGCGCTGACTAAGACGTATTTTTTTACAAAAAAAAATAACTCAAAAAGGTTAGTATTCTTTGAATAATTTTAAGATGAAATTTAAAAACTCTCCAACTAGGTTTAATTTTTCTGATCTTCTATGATCGATCACATTCTGCAAATTCAAGATAGAAAGTTCTTCGCATTTCGTATATAATATCTGACACATTTTGTAAGAATAATTACAGAGTTTACAACAAGCTTCATTGACAATTAAAAACATAGGCACGCAAGGCGTGCAAGAGTTAATTTTTTTCATTTAAAGGTTATGAACTTTACAGTGGTAATTTAGTTAATTTGACAAGGTTTTTGGCTACAATGTACAGCAAGAAAGAGAACTGAGAATCTGATGTACATACGATCTTATATCTCTAAGATAATAACATTATTTTAAACAGTTTTCATACTTTTTTACCTTTAACAAAACGATCTCGGACTGAAACGAACATCATAAAATGCCCACGAATTAACCATATCAAACCGCTGCTACAGACACCTAAAAGCTGTCCGAGATGTTAACTTCTTTTTTGTTTAATATCCTGGGAACAAGAGGCCATAACTTGTTAGCTCTAATTGAATTTACTCCCATGTGATAAACAAAAGTGTTAGGTTACCATTTGTGACTAAAAATAGCAATATCTCGTTTTGTTTGTTCAAACATTTCATGGGAACAAATGGTGACGATTCGTCATCTCCAATTAAATTTACTCTCTTGTGAAAAACAGAAGTGTCAAGTTACCATTTCTAAATAAAAATAGCAAACATCTTGGGGAAACAAGTGCTCACGATTCATCACCTCTAATTGAATTTACTCCCTTGTGAAAAACAAGGGTGTCATACTACCCTTTGTAACTAAAAATAAAATATCTCGTTACATTTGCATACAAGAGCAAAACAATTGTCACTTCCACTCATTTTGTAAACGTTAAAACTGTTTTAAATCTAAAGTCTCGTCTCCTCTAAAATATGTCCTTTGAACTAGAAGCGACGATTCGTGACCTCTAATTGAATTTACTCCTTGTGAAAAACAAAACCATCAAGTTACCCTTTGTAACTTGAATTAACATATCTCTTCCCATTTGTTTACTGGTGACTCATGAACTACTTCAAAACGCAAAACTCATCTCGTTTATAACTAGCCACCATTACACTTAAACAACCCAATGTATATTATGTAACTGTCACAATTCCTTTCAAATCGGACTAAAAATCACAAACCGACAACATACCCCCGGGGGGGGCACTCCCTTATTTGGGCTATACGGGGACGTGCCGCTGGATAAGGTATGGATTTTGGGCCTCGCTGTCCTAAACAGGGTATACAATTTGACTTGCCCTTGTCATAAACAGGTTTAAAACCTGTCCTAAACAGGGTATGGTATTACGAGCCTTGAGACTTTAATTTAACCCAGACTTTGGGCAGTCTTTTTCTTTTTTAGCCTGCGACCCGGAGCTTGCGAGAAGTTGAAAAACATGTGATCGAGCGGCCGACAAGCGACGCGTTTCTTTCCCTGATTTGCATAATGTCAACTGAATAAAGCGACTGTTAACCGGACATTACAATGTCATCAATCAACATCAGATCATTTCCGGACAAGAATGCTATTGTTGTCGGTATCTTAATGTAAAATATTTTTTCCACTTAGCAGTATTATAACGCCTGCGCATTGACAGAACAGATCGTACTGGTAGGTCTAGTTTCTCTGTATTGGGTAACCTGATGAAAGAAAGATGTCACTGTGTCGCACAGGCATGAGGAATCCCGCTAGAGTATATATATTGTTTAGGGATTTTTTTTTCTGTAAAAGTTCTATTAGTGCCTTAATCAAAATAAAATTAACCTCAAAAATATAAGTTCCACTTATTCATTATACAGTAATTGAAGAAATCATTTCTATTTTATTTGCTATTTAAAAAAAACACCTTTCTATAGATGCAATCACGATATTTTGCTATGCTAATTGAGAGCTTAATGCTTGATGGATTTTATGTAGAGACGCAACAACTCAGCTGAAAACTGGGTTTTAGACACATCGAGCATGATTTCTCTGATTTGAATTACTTGTTAAACAGTTTAAATTCCTGCAAAACCAGAGAGTGTGCATTTTATCATTTGTCCTAAACAGGGTCTTGAAATGTAGGCTGTTGTCCTACACAGGGTAGGGTTTTTAGCGTATTTTTGTCCTAAACAGGGTTCAGGATTTCAAACCCTCGGCGGCACCCCTATACCCAAACATGGGTCAAGTACCCCCCGGGCAACATACAGGTATGTCGTGAGTCTTTATTATTCAATCACCAATGTCCTTGTACTTAATACAATCATAGAACTCCCTCACTTAAGTTGTCTTGAACAAGAAATTTTCCTTTTCTTCTACTACAGTTCGTGCTGGCTATTAATGTGAACATAGGCACGCAAGGCGTGCAAGAGTTATTTTTTGTGAACTGAAAGGTTTCGGAGATAGCAGAATTAAATCGATGACATGTAAAATGTTTTACCAAACAAACTACAGTAATATGACACGTCTCCAAATTAATATAGATATCAGTTTATTTTCTAACAGGCAATTTGATTCGTTCTTTGATTAAACCGGCCACACTGTGTGATTGGTGCAACATGCGCACATGCATAACTCCCCCTCACTCACCGATCTCATAGCCCTTTCAACTCCAAGAGGAATTTTTGCTCAAAAATACTCAAATTAAGAGAGCTATTCGCATTTTATACGAGTCGTAAGTTTACTTTTTTTACAAAACAACACTACTTCACCGAAAAAAGAAAGAAAGAGAAAGAGGCCATAACTTGTTTACTCTAATTGAGTTTACTCCCATGTGAAAAACAAAAGTTTTAAGTTACCATTTGTAACTAAAAATAGCAATATGTCGTTTTGTTTGTTCAAACATTTCATGGGAACAAGTGGTGACGATTCGTCAGCTCTAATTGAATTTACTCCCTTGTGAAAAACCATCAACATTAGTAGTAGAGCGGCTAACACTCATTTAATTCAAATCGTAGTCTCTTCGCGTTTCTCGTTGAAACTTAGCACAGAAACTGATCAATGGATGCTGAAATTAACGACTCGCCCTGGACTCTGCAGCAGAATACTTAGGTTTCACTTCAACACGCAAACGATTCGAACCTGGTCACAACCTCTTCACATTCCCACTAGTGCATTCCGCCCCCTTAAATACAATTGTCCCTATCATAGAAACCACATCCAGATAAGTAGTAGAGCGGCTAACACTCATTTAATTCAAAACCTTGTATAATGGAAAAAAGCTCACCCTTCATCGCATGCTCGCAGTTTTATCCCAAACACTATATTTCTTCGACTGATTATCCAATTGCTAATGACTATCAAACCCGCCCACAAAATCCTCAGCCTAACCCACAGAAGATGTCGAGGTAAACCTAATATATGAATACTTCCTCCTCTTTTACAGAAAGAATCGGGATCAAATTTTCTCACAAACCAATTACCTTTACAACAGGAAATTTGATTGGTGTTTAATAGTAGATCCAATCTAATTGGTGTGACATACATACATCTCTCACTGATCCACTGATCCACTCACTGAACCACCCGTCCATAACATACCCGACACGCCGTCTAAGAGGTATTTTTTTTACAAAAAATAACTCAAAAATTAAACTTTACAGTATAATATATTTATGCAAAAAAGGTAATGTTTACTCAGGATAACTAAAAAGCTAATCGAGCCGAGTAAAACTTATGAGTAATGTTTAAATATTTGTAGTAACACGCGCAATTTTGGTTAAATGGAAACAATGCATCATGTTATAAGGGTTGCAGTACTTTTGTAATAACCCTTAGTCTGTGTAATTTGTTATATTGTGGTGACACAAAAATTAAAAATGTTTAATCGCGTAATTATTTTGATGAAACATTCAGTTGGGCTGGATCCTTCTCATTGCAAACCTGATTCCCTTTCCATTTCTATGTTTTCTTTATCAGATTTGTAAATAGTGCAAATAACAAAAATTTGGATTTGAATCTGAGAGTTGTTTTCCTTTTCTTTATTCAAGTTTGTAGATATATGTAATGTAGCTGGAATACATTTTCTTCATCACTGTATTTTGGTCTTAGCATATAAGAGCCACGCCCATTGAAAGCTAATAAACCTTTGCTATTGTTATTGTTATTGTTATCATTATCGTTATCGCTATCACTCTCGTGATCGTGATCGTGATCGTGATCGTCATCGTCATCGTTATCGTTATTGTCACAGTTATCGCAAAGAGTAGGGCACGTTGCTCCCGCTGTCGTTGTCTGGCCTTGTCTCACTGATTGTTGCTTAACATAGGGTTAACCCTATTGCGCCTTTGTCCCTTCACAGAATCGTTGAATAAAAAAAATGTTTGTAATTGGTCAATACTCGCTAGACCTTCCACACAGGGGCGAAATCAATACAAGAGGTATCAAACAGTTTCAGTCATTTTAATTTCACGCATATCATCAAAGCTGTACTACGCGAGCAAGCCTGTAGCTTTCCAGACGCGGTCTGTGATTGGAGAACGAAACAATAGATGATACAACAGAAACAATGCCCCTAGGCCTGACTGACAAAGGAAGCTACAGGTCATACGGACGAATGAAAATAGAGGTCTGGAAGAGCTACAGGATTACTGTACTACGCTGCTAATACTATTGACTCGGAGATAGTTTCATTATAGACTTAACTTAACCCAGGTTATAAAAATCCTAGACCGTCACTAATCACCACAGCCGTGATAAATACTTTCTTCAATTTATTTACTTACTTTACAGACAGTTAACCAGTTTTAAACCTGACCAGCCAATTTCTTTGTTATGGTGATTTTCCTGCGAATTAAACTTTTTATACACAAGTTAGTACCCTTGAAAATAAAATTTCCGCAAGTTCTGGAATTACTTTAAGTACATAATTTCCTGACCTAAAACCTATTCATTCCATCAGAAGTGGGTTGCCAAAAAGGAATTGTTTATATATATTAAACAAACGCGGTGCCGAACAAGAATTCTTTCCATCATAAGGAGGTGAAATCAATTGATCGATGAATCAGTCAATGAATGGGAAAATAATATATACACAGATATATGAATTTGCAGTGGTCCATCCCACCGTCCACTGATTCAAACTGGAATTTTCAGGTGTGGGGCGTTTTTGCCACTGCGCCATTCCTGCTGAGATTACTGCCTTTTTAACAGTTTTTAATCGCTGTCGAGGTTTCGGACATCCAAAGTCATCACTGTTTGAAGTGACCTGCTGGCTATTGACTCTTCTAATCGTCTTTCATACCTAAACTTACGCCCGCACCTTTCCAAAGCAGGAAAAATTACCCTGAGCGCGTCTCTGTACTTTGGCAAACGCCAAGCGTAAACAAATGGATCCAACATGAACTTCAGGTAAAGAATATTATCAATAAGAAGATTAACGGTTGACAACGGAACAGTTTCTTCGCCAGACAGCCAGAACTCCCTAACTAACCAAAATATAGCTGAAGGCTGCGAACAGAAGATGAGTATGGCTATCAAAACACAGTTAATTTTGACAAACTTTCGCTGAACCCGAATGCTTTGGGTCTCCTTCGGTGCACGCTGAATGTGACTCTCACTTGAAAGCATTTTGGAAGCGGCCATTTTGCGTTTGAAAGTGTAATGTAAAAGAACGTAACACGCAATCGTAGCATAGGGAAAGAAAAAATTGTGCAGAAAAACGTCGATCTTGCTGAGCACACCAACGGGTACTCCCCAATATTTGGACACCCAAAACAGAGTAGAGTACAGGTATAAACTAACAACGCAAATTACTACTCTTCGCGATGTTACCATGCGTGCGTATTTCAGTGGAGAGCACACGATAACAAACTGTGTAGTAGTGAAAGCAAACACTATCAGAAATGAAATAGTCATAGTTATGGCTGCTTGAGTTCGGCCCAAGTCAAGAATGATTTCATAGCAGTAAATACGTCCCTGTTCTGGACTTCGGAGATAAAAGAAGATGAAGCAGCTGGAGGTCAGGGGCAGGTGGATCAGCGCGGTTAACAAATCGCTTGTCGCCAAGCCAATGAGGAAATACGATGTTGGGTTCTTAAAAGTCTTCAGTGGATCGACTATCACGACCAATAGGAGCAAGGCATTGGCTATAATAGTGATAAATGACAACGCGATCATGTATATGGCAGAACCAAAAAGGAACTTGGCGAATTCCTCGTACGGGTCTGAGAAAATCTCCGGCCCTGTCGGACTTGTTCCACAGGCGCTAGCATTGTTTACTGTTATGTTTTCAGTGATATTGCAGCTGCTTGAAAAATTCATTTGAATGCCAAACCTTGAAAACGATCCCCAAAGCTTATGCTGTAACACTATATCACCAACGATGGAAGACAACGTCCGGTGTAAGACTGAACAGCTTGCGCCCCTTGGAATATCGATCCTCTTTGATTACTAAGTGAAACGAACCTTCATGACAGCAAGACGCAAAATGTGTGAACTGATTATTTGTTTTTACGCGAATTTAAATAGCCCCGGATTCGCATTTTCTATGAAATTCCTACGCACTTTGTACTATTTAGGCAAGAAATTAAACTAATAAAGTTGAATACACAGTGACCAGTGTAAAATCTGCGGGGGACCTACAGGCCTGACACAAACACAATTTAACATACGCCGCATAAGCACGATAATTTCTTATTTCTTGACGCATCGTTTGGCGGCTTTCCTTTTAATGTTAGGACCATTCTCTTACCGCGATTTTTGTTTTAGTGCAAATGTAGCCGCTCTTTATTCTGTTTTTGGTTTTTAACAAAGTGGGTAATATTCTTAACGGTTATGTCTTTCGATGAATAAATTAAAGCAATGAACAAACTGACACAGCAGTGTAAGCACGTACTAAGCTCAATTGAAATAAATTATTTATTACTGAGAAAAGTGCTTCATTCTTATTGGTTGAGGGCATACAAATTTTTCGTTATGTTTTAATTTACGCTGTATGGTCAATTATGCAGGCATGTTTAAAATACTCCCAAGCGCGTAAAACAGATGAGTAATTATATGAAAGCTCAAGTTATTAAGGTGTTACACTGGACGTTATATATATTTGAAACTTATTTCAAGTATACCAATTTCGATGTATTAAAATCCAGTCTAAAACAAAAGACCTCACTACTTGGCTCTGGAAAATGACTACAGAGTTTGTGGGGCTTTTTCCCCGGAGACTCGTGCTCAGGTCTCCGTGTTAGGTTGAATTTAAAGATGACGTCAAAATGTGGTAAGAACAAAAATGTGGCACATGAGGCGTAGCCGAGCGTGTCACTGATGTTCTTACCACATTTTGACGTCTTCTGTGATCTATTATTGAATCAGACGCACGGCAACATGGAATCTATTTGTTTTATATAATAACGAAAAGTCTTTTTTGTTTCAAAATATAACGCGAAAGCCGGCCATTTGCCCCGCCTTTGCGCCGCCTTTACACGAAAAAAAAAGCCATTTGACGTGATCTATGATCTATACAAAATGAAGCAATTTCATTCGTTGCTATGCGTAGCAAAGAATTGTGATTGGTGGAGAAAAATCACGCCACTGTCAAGCCTGACTCGTGCGTCGCTCCTCGTTGAATAAAAACTTACAGCGAAAACAGAATTGAACTGTGAAATCTACAAATCTTGAAGAAAATGCTGGAAAAATCAAGTCAGTTTTTGTCATCGGAGCAGCCCTGTGAGCCGAAAAGCTTGGAGGTTGCCTTGAAAATTACAGGAGTTGTAAAAATATCCTCGGAAAACTTGTGGTTGCGGTCAACCTAGAGGCCATTTGATTCGAGTTCGAATGAAAGGAGCGTAAATGACGGTGGAGATTTTTGTCTTCTGTGGTTGGTGATTCTCAAATCAGCTTGCTTTAGTGTCGGAGACGCATTTTAGCTGCGATACTGTTGACCGTGAGCTGTAGTTAGCTATACTTAGCTCGCTGCTGTGCCCTAAAACGGACACGAACATTCGCATCGGAAAGCAAGGTTATGTATTTTATTTTACCGATTTTAAGAAGTGATGTTTTGATGTTTCATTCCTGACATCAGTGTGCCAACAGTTGTTTTGACACTGGGAAAAGTTGAATTTTTAAAAATAAATTAGTAATGGTAATAGGACTGAGTGGAGTCCAATTCGGTCTGTAATCATACGAGTGATAACAAAATCGGACGACCGCGCAGCGGGAGTCTGATTTGTTCATTATGAGTATGATTACAGACCGAATTGGACGACACGAAGTCTTATTACCAATTAATCATAAAATTTGCGATTTTCGAGAAAAGAATAGCCAAGTTATGAAAGAAGGGGAAGCTTCGCATTAAAATACCTACAAAGGAGATGAAAAACCTCCTGCAGGTAATTAGGCGCCAAAAACACAAAAAGCAAATGCGCGCACGCACACACGCAAATCATTACAACTTTGAATGTGATTGGTTGATTTAAACTACAACTTCGAATGTGATTGGCCTATTGAACTGTCCGATAACAAACTGTCCCATAACTAAGTGTCCAATAACAAACTGTCCAATAACAACTTGGCAAGTGAATTAGTGGAAAAATAGGAGTTTTTTAAACCAATCACAATCGAAGAAACTGTAATTCTTATGATTAATCTCAGAAACATTTTGTTTATTGGGTTTGTTAAATTCGAGATAAAGCAATTAATGGTTCTCGGCTTACCGAAACCAAGTTTGTGCGTGGTTTAGTCTAGCTCGACCGCCGACTGAGGCTGCTAGAAAATTATTTCTGCATCATTTTCTTAAAGAAACTGATTTATGTTCCGTTTTCTGGCTTCTCGAACCTGTTCAATGCCTCGGCAAGACTTTTTTCTCTATCTTATCTTTTGCCCAGTTACGTAAAATATTATCCTAGTTCTCAAAACTTTCCGCCCTTTTAAAACGGCAGAGAAAAAAGCTTTGTAGTGACGACGTCAACCGTGCATCTGTCCTCTAATAGATCATAGGCGAGAGCCAATCAAAGTGCGAGAATAACTTGAGTTATTATATAAATTGAATTATGTACTAACCCAAGTTATTCGCGCATTTTGATTGGTTCTTGCCTATGATCTATTAGAGGACAGATGCACGATTGACGTCACCATTACATGGTTAGGAGAGAGGCCCACCCTTCAAGAGTCTATCAAAGATGAACCTTACTTGCAACAACGAAGTAAACCAGAGTGTATCTGCTAATCTTTCAGCTTGTTCTGAAACCGCTGAACAGGGACCACCATCGGTCGACCCATTTGAGCCGGATTATTACAAAGCAGCTTTCGGTTCCGCCATCTTTATCTACGTGGTTTCGTTGATCACAGTCTTAGCTAATAGTCTTTTGCTTCTCATTCTCTACATTGATCCATTGAAAATCTTCCGCAATTCGACCACGTATTTCCTCGTCGGTTTGGCCATTGTCGACTCGTTAACAGCGCTGGTTCAAGAACCCGTCTTCGCCACTTGTTTTATGTTCCTTTACTTTCAACATTCTTTGAGAGAGAAATGCGGCCCTTTAGCGAATACTGTCAGGTATGTTGGTGCTTTTGCTATGACGGCGTCCTTTCTAATCGTCTTTGCCTTTACCGTTACTCAGTATATCGTGGTTTCATCGCCTCTAAAGTACGGTCGCCTTATCACAAAGAAGAAAGTCTTAATCAGCATAGCGGCCATGTATCTTTACTCAGCAAGCTTCTGGTGTCTTCACTTGATGGGTGTGTCTTCAAATGTTCAGGACATGATGGATACCTTTATACACAGCTATCTCTTAGTCTTTATCACCATTGCTTTCTATATTCTTTTACATCGTGCGATGAACAAGAAGATGACCGAAGGAAAATCCCTTCAAAGCCAAACTGGAAAAAGAACCACTAGCAAACATATCCGCGTGCAACGCAACTTTGTCCGCGTGAATTTCATGCTTCTTGCCGTGCTTATTGTGTGTGACATGCCATCAGCTGTCCTGTGGACGGTAAAACTGGAAGAAGTTGTTGCTGTCAAGACCCTGATTGCAAGCCTGATAGTGGATAACCTGCTGTACCTTAAATTCCTGTTAGACCCGTTTGTGTACGCGTGGCGCATGGAGAGGTACCGAGAAGCATTTTATAAAAGTATTCGTTGCTTATCAACTGGCAGTAGGTTACAAGACAACTCTTATGCTGGAAGAGAAACCCAAGAAACAGGCGTCTCCAGTGCCCTCGGAAATGGATCAGTGTTAACTTTACTGAGTTTCAAAAGTCTGGAGTGATGAAATTCCTGAGTACTTGAGTCGATTTTTTTTTCGCTTCGACCACAGGAGATATTTGAAGGAGATATTTGAAAACGGTGTTTTCACTCGGCAAGACATGAAATTTTTCTGTCCACATTACACTGGAGAAATTTGAAAACGACACAATCACCAGTTATTTTAGATTTCAGTTTAGTGTCTGAGGAAAGCTCGGGCTGGGAAATCACGTGGTTATCGTGACGTCATCGTCACGTTTTCAAAAGCTCCATTTTCAAGATGATATCTGCAAGTGAAGAGTGATCATCACAGTAAATTTTCCTTTATACTCCACTATCTCTTAGTCTTTATCACCATTGCTTTCTACATTCTTTTACATCGTGCGATGAAAAAGAAGATAAGCACAGGAAAATCCTTTCAAAGCCAAACTAGAAAACGGGACACTAGCAAAAATGTCCAAATGGAGGGCAACTTTGTCTGTGTCAATTTCCTGCTCCTTGCCGTGTTCATTGCTACTTCCGTGAAGACTCCTGGTACGTTAATGACTCCAAACTTTACTTGAAATTTAAAACTAATAAGCTGTGTAATGCAGTCTGTGCAATTAACTCTCACCTAAGCGAAAGTTGTAGGTGGTGCTGTCACAATTCACGGCTTTTGAATCCAGATAAAACTAAACTTCTTGTGGTAGGCGTGCCGTAATTGCTACGCCAGTTACTTGACTTACCTGACACAAACCAATATCACCGATACCAGTAGCAAAGGATCTTGGAGTGTTTTTAGACCAGTGTCTCTTATGATGAACACATACCTAAAACTATTGCTAGCTGTATGAACAAACTGATTCAAATCAATAGAATTAAGCATTTACTTGATAAGGAAAACGCCTTTGTTAATTATCAATAGCTTTGCTTTTAGTCGGCTGGTTTACTGCTCAGCGACTAATATCCATAAGCCTCAGCTTGTTCAAAATTTTGCAGCCAGGATAATCTTAGGACTCCGCAAATATGACCATATCTCTGCAGGTTTAAGATCACTTCAGTGGCTAAATGTCAAACAAAGACTTATGGTCAATGATGCAGATATGATGCACAAATGTCTCAAAGAACTGTCACCTAGTTTTTTGTCAGATAAATTTTCAGCTAGAGCTACTATTTATAAAAGACAGACGGGATATAGAGACCTCAATATTCCATCTAGTAGAATCAATGCTGGTCAACGCGCCTTTTATTATCGTGGCGAAAAGTATGGAGCAATTTAGGTAAAGACGAATACTGAAGTTTTTAAGAGATGTTTAATTAATTAACTGATTTGTAACATGAATTAGGTTTGATGATAGCGGAGCTCCGACGGCCCGAAGCCAAGCGGAGCCCCGCACCCATATAGAAAACTGAAGGAAACCATGATTTGATTTTCTCATGGCTATCATGGCTAGCGGCGTTGCTCGTGGGCGCGTACGCACGAAGGCGACGACGACGACAGCGGCGGAGTCGCTCAAGATGACGACCATCTTCCAAATAATAGATTGACAGAGACATGCAGCCTTGGTTTACCGTGTACTTCCTTCCTTGCAGACGGTGGCTGAGCCCGCAGTACGTGCAGCAGTCAAAACTTAGGTGTCCTACCTGAACGACACGAAAATAGCCGTTTTCTTCGCCGCTACCTAAAATGAAGACAATGCAAAAGTTGCTTTGGCCTCTTTTAATAATTAACTAGAGCATTCCGGGTTTAATTTGACGACGAACAGCACAATTTGTTCAAAATAAGACTACTATTATCCTACATGGCGACGCTCGAGGAACTACTTTTTTGGCGCCAAATTACAAGCTTGGAGACAAAAGATGTTTCATATTTTTCAGTTTTTGCAATGTGATATGGTTTTGGGAATTGTAAATCCTCTTTAATGAATATTTAATGCAATCCCTAATGAGAAAAGGTGCTTGATTTCAATGCTTTTCCTATCAACTTACATTAACGTGAGGACACTAAAATTTTTCCCACCTGCTGAATCCTGATTGGTCAATTCAAATTTCCCGTGGACCAGCCGTATGCAAAAAGATTTTTACGATTAAATAGGCCAGTTTTACAGTTTGCTCAGTGACCTGGCCTTTGAATGGCAGCGAGGCTGGAGGTGGCCTTGTGTTGATACAGATCTCATTGCTTTTGTTGTGTAACAACCCATCCTCACCTCTGAAATTACCTATTATCGATAATTCCTATTTTCCTCTGAATTATCGATTATCGTTAATTTAGAACACTCACAATGTGATAGGAATTCTGGGAAATGAACATATTTTGTTTAAAAGTAAACCCAAGTTTCTGGACGCGGGACTCGAACCCGGGATTGTTCGTTTTGTAAACCTGTCTTCTAACCGTTAGACCACCACGTCGCTAGTTGAATAAAACTCTATTTTCAAACAATTCATGCGCTTATTCTACCCCCAGCAGTAAGCATATCTAATTACTCGCTAAAAAATAATTTCAATGGAAAAGGTCGATCACCAAACTTAAATAAAAAAGCTAACCATTTAAAACCTGCGCTTAGGCCTAATCACTGTAGAACAGTGATATTCTACGCAAGACTCTATTAAATGTTAGGTTATACAGCTTCTAGTCATCTTGTTTTTCAGTGGTCTAGTGGTAAGTAGCCGTTACTGCTAGCGCCGGGTAGTTTTGGGTTCAAATCCCGTCCAAGTGAGATGATTTTCTTTTTCCTTTTCTTTTCTGAAAAAGTCCTGGGAAACAGTGCCCTAAATTAACGATAATCGATAATTCAGAGGAAATTAGGAATTATCGATAATCGCTAATTTCAGAGGCGAGGATATGTTGTGTGTAAATAACGTTGTTCTAATGCTCACCAGGTTCATTTACTTGACAAAAACAGAGAGGTCTGTATCAAAGCAAGGCCACCTCCAGCTTCACTGCCATTCAAAGGCCAGGTCACCAAGCAGGCAGCTGTAAAATGGTCTAGATTCTCCGTTTTCTCTTTATTTTTAGTGCCGATTGGGAATATATATGAAACTTTGACCTCATTTTCAAACACGTCGGAGTTCATTTAAAAAAATACTCCGCTACTCGTCATATTTCCACCTCTCTTCTTGAAATGTGGTCCAACAGGCTCTATCGTGTTTAATCAGGAGCCATAATCAGGGACGGAGACCGTAAGTGCGCGCCATTTCTAGTATTGGGGTTGGCTCCATGATATGGGACAATTTTTCTATTTTTAGAACAAATTGCGCCATCGCCTGCGGCACACGCGCGTACATTGCTGCGAGGATGTTCGCGGATGTCGCGTAGGGGAAATGGCGTCCGAAATTTCCGAACTCGTTTAGCTATTGGCCCACAACTCAACGCTTTTATGGCTGTTGGAATATTGCTTAAGTATTTTCGTCGTAAGTTGCTCCAGTTTGAGTGAACACAGTGCCGAATTTAGGTATGTCCCGCTTTATATTGCTGACCAAGTTGAGTTCCGCTGCTTCTTTTACAAGAACTTTACATTACTCTAACCTAAATTTAACCTATGAAGAAGATTAACAGCTTTTCCATAACACGGGAAAAAAACTAGTTGGATATGTTTGGATATAGCAACGTTTAGGCCCAATAAGTGACGATAGATTTATGTCTGTAGATGCTGCTTAGTTTTGTTTGTGTAAAAACCCAATAAATTGTCTGTTGTCGATGAATAAGAGCGCTCGCTGATGCGTGTTTTGCACAGCAAGTGGAACATGAGAAATTGGACTTCGCACTTTGGTGTGAAAACGTACATCGAACTCATATAATATCTCTAGTTTTTGAATATGTTTAAGGTTGATTAATGTTTTAGAACATGTTAAAAGCTTAGCTGAAAATATTTGAATACAGCAAAAATAATTAGAAAAGTTACGACGGTGCTTTTAATCAACTGGAATAAAGATTTCGATTTTTTCGATTGAGACAAAACTCCTTGTCTATTTTATTTTCGCAGTGTAAAGTTTCACTATGTGAAAGAAACACACATGATGTTGGTAGCTTTTTGGCGAACGTTGGTGAAAATTGTGGTAGCACCCCAGCACAAAAGACAACGAAACAAATCTTCGTCACGATTTGTTGACAATCTGAAAACACCGAGTCGGACTTGAAAGTGCACGTGCACTATGCAAATGAGCTACTCGTACGCGTCAGACTTTCAAAAACTTTGGCAAAGCAGCCAAACGAGCAGAAACCACAAGAAACTATCAAAATCAGGTTTTGGTTATGATAAAGCATTGTTTGGCAAACTCACAAATTAACTCGATACCGGAGTAAACAGTTTTCTGACAGAACTTTTCTCCACAGAACAAGCACATAAGTTTACGCGTATAACTAGCCGGTGAGCGGATTTTGTTCATTCACAACGCAAAATTAAAGAAATTCTCGACCCTGAAAAACACTCCTTTTCTATTAAATCAGAGCATAAAAGTACATAGAAGAGCCCTGGTTCTTCTCCTCTGCCTTATTCCCTGACATAGCTGTGAAATCGGCAAGAGAATCTCGCAACTCTCACCATTTAATCACGCAACGTGACAACATCCACGCGAGAGCCCAAGACACGTGCGTGGATCAGCGCGGAAATTTGACGTCATGATGGCGCAATTTGTTCTAAAAATAGAAAAATTGTCCCATATCATGGGTCCGCGCGGATCCCAAGACTTACGGTCTCCGTCCCTGATTATGGCTCCTGGTTTAATGTATTTATCTACCTCTAATAACATACTGCGTTGCCTACCTCAATTAATTACATAGCTGTTTCTGTAGACTTAATCTGTTTTGGTATTTACTTATTGTTTTTTCTTATTTAACTGTAGTTTTTGGTGTGTATTTTCTTTTCTTTTACTGATTATCCTGGCCCGCCTCGATTAGCACTGCTACCTACGGAGCCAGTGGATTAAGGACAATTGTAAAACAATAAAATGTTGTTGTTGTTGTTGTTGTTGAGCTTTAAGCCTATCTCGGATTCCTCTACTATCGTCGAGTATAAGTGGTTGTTATCTAAGGGCAGAAAACGATCTCCTGCGTGGACGTGAATGAATAGCTTCACCCAGAAGGGTTAAGAAGGAACTCTGTGATATGACCTGACCAAACATTCTTTACGCTATTTGAGAGCTGGCCCTTAACTCAAGGCCTTGTCTCAAAGTTCAGGCGATAAGTTGTGATGAGTTCAGCAACTTATTTCATTTTTTAATACTTCATAATTAAATATTCTAAACATGGGGAGCTAAGCATTATTTAAGTCAGAATTCCTTTCATCGCGTTTATCAGGATTAGGGAGCACATATAAAAGATCAATGTCACCTAAGAGGCGATCAGCTCAGTAGGGTGGGTGAACAGGGACCGGCCAATTAAGTTATAAAATTCAGAATCTCAGGCGTCAAATCTGAACAGGGCAGGTGAAAGTAATTCGCTTTGATTTGTCATGTTCAGTTCCTCTGAATCCAACTTAGTGTCTTAATTTAGCTGTTGTCGAGGGATATTTTTTGCCAAGTTCCATTGCATGTTACTCGTGGCAGATGTGATGCATCAATGCCAGTTAGTTATTAAATATTCTTGTATTGTTGCTACCAGTTAGAAATTTTTCTCCCTATCATTATTTCACCTATGTGTTTTACAGTGTAAGTGTATTTTCATTTATCTATATTGTCATTTTTGTGTAAATAGTGTGTAATAAATAAACGATTAGACCACTGAACCATCGGCCGATGAAGCCTACGTGTAGCCGACGCAGTACCACAGTTTCTTTAGAAACTTACCCCCTTTACGCTACTTGGGCAGTGTACTCTTGTCGGCAAAATGAAGGCCGTTTCTTGACGTTTTCGAAGTGCCTGTGAACAGGATTTAGATAAAGTTTTGAACGACTAGTAGATTTATACTAAAACAATTAGATTATTCGCTCTCGATTTCTTTGCGCGATAGTTGACGAGGGCGCAGCCCGAGTCAACTATCACGCGATAGAAATCTCATGCTCATAATCTAATTGTTCAATAGATATTGACTAGTGTAGCCAATCAGAGAAAGGCACTTGTGATAGAACGCTAGTAGATTTATACTATGTGATAGTGAGTAGCGTAGCAGTGCCCTTGTTAACAAAATGACGGCCGCTTCTTGGCGTTTTTGAAGTGTCTGTGAAGATGATTTAGATAACGTATTGAACGACTAGTAGATTTACTATGAAACAATTAGAATGGCCTCGATTTCTAGGCGTGATAGTTGACGAGGGCGCATGAAAAAGGAAAACGACTCAGTTACAAGGGAACAGTTCCAAAGTTATAAAACGCTTGTTTTAATGACTTCATTGCTCCATAACTTATCTAAATTCTCACATACAACAAAATATTTCTTCACAATGTCTTTTTTCTTTGCAATCTCTAGAATACTAATTAATACCATTTCGGTTATTTCTCGAACGTGTTCACTCTAACTACACGAAAAATAATCAAATTCTGGCATCAAAGCGAACCATACGACCCCCCTAAACAGTGATATCTTCAATGGATTAATACAAGAGGAAATTAACAGAAGCAAGACCACGAGTCCTTACCATTTAGCTAAAAAAAAATCCGCAAATGTCGGTTAAAAGTCAAATGGAAATTAAAGACTACCTCCAGAGGTAGTCCTCTTTTTCCATTCGGAACGAAACAGTGGACATTTACTTAGTATTTGATAAATGTTCCGGTTTTCAGTCTCTCATCAGCTCAAAAACATACGGGAAATCAAACTGTAAATGGCAAGCGCCATGATCTCTCTCGGTTGGTTTGCTGGTTTTGAAAAAACCCTTACCATTACTCAACGGTCATCCCAACAAGGTTTATTTTGACAAATTGTAAGCACATCTCGGAATTGAAAGAGACCGTTCTTCCACCGGTAAAAGATCGGCAAATCTTACTTCAAAGTTAAAAGTCAGTCTTCTGGTATGTATTTTGACACGTTTAACTCAAATGATCAAGAAATCGTTTTACAATTCCATGTTACTCTCAATCAACGCGTGAGAAAATTACGCGTGAAAATCGGCTTGATCGAAAGTTCGCAATTCGATTGCGTCAATTTTCACCCGTTTATATTTGGGCTCTCCCCAATAACAGCATAAATCGGACACAAAATAGAGCTCTTCTACCAAGGGCGCCTACAATACTATCTCAAATGAACTCGATTGTCAATGTTTGTGGACAAAAAGGAAGAGGGCATCTCCATTCTTCATCAACATAACACTTCACCTTGCTGTTACCTCATATTCTCTACAAATTCACTAGAGGTCGATAATTTGCATTTTGGTCGACGATTTCCAGCAATAATCGAAAGGCTAACTCCTACAGCTTGCCTCTAGAACTTGTTAATGAATATGTAAAGAGAGAGTCACATTTGATCACCAAATTGCAGTCAAGAGGATGGGAATACGGCTGACAAATCAAACGTGTGGCAAACATCGTTTGTTCGCACCGGGAACCAAAAAAAAAATCATAAATATATAATACTAATAAATCTTAGAATGAAACATCAATAGTTGCCCATTGTATACCACAAACGCATGTCTACCTAAAAAATTACATATTTACAGCACCATTAGAATTCAACTTTGGATTATTTTTTAAAATTAAAATGAATTCCTGTTTTCGTTCAGAGAGTACAAACTTACGAATGACATTATAAAACAGAACAATCCCTTCCACCCCACCAAAAACCAACAACCTTCCATCCTACCACCCCACCCCCCGACAACAAATCTAAACTACTTTTGATTTCTTTGCAACAAGAGCCCAGGCTCACCCTGAGAAAAAAATCTGCACTGGCACTAGCTTCTTAGTAACAAATCTCCCACCCCACCCTAACAATAAATCTGAACTAGTCTGCATCATTGCAAGAACAATCCACCCGAGCCTAAAAACTATTATGACTATGCCATAACCCCAGATAAGATCTAAACCTTTAAAATTTAAAGGTTACTTTACTCTTTATAGCCCATCTCATCCCATCTTCCCATCATTTCAAAAGGCAGTATCATCCCCCACGGAGCCCCTACTCTTCCTGGGCTCTTCCCCGTCTCCACTAGCCCGGTGACTCCGCACGACCTGTGCGGCCTGTAGAGAGGCTAACAAGTCATCAGAATTCTTACGAAAAGGGGTTACCGGATTGCTTTTCTTAGGTTTAGGAAGAACCGCTGGGGGAATTTTCGCCCCGGTGATTGTCCGTGGACTGCCTGGGGGAGTGGGGTTTGCCGGGGAATTAGCTTCCCCCCTCGGCTGCCATACACTTTCGCTTGATTTACGATGTTCTTCTTTGGCTGGAGTTCCTCCTTTTTCATCTTTTTCCGGTGTCTCTGCTTGCTTGTTTGTTGCCTCAGCATTTTGTGTTTTCTCCTGGCCCGGTGGCTGTAATTTCCTGGAAGGCGAGATGCTCCGAAGCCGCGGCAGGTTTATAGTCTGTTCTTTATCCGGGGTCTTTTCAACAGAACTTTCACTATCTTCTCTCGGAGCCTTGCGCAACAACGTCAATTGCCGCTTCACGATATCCTCCGAGGATATCGCAGGTGGTGTTGCTGTTGATGAAGCTGGAGATGCCGTCTTCTTAAATGAAGACGTTCCCGAAAAAGGCGCCTGAGGACTCGATCCTAAGGGGCTCGCTGGATCAGAAGTGGGCGAAGGAACACCATCCTTCCCCCTGAGAGAGCCCTCTCTCTTAGGGATCCTTGGAGGCACATTAAAGTCCTTGGGTCTTTCTGCTCCGCTGGATGAAACTTTCGGAGAAGGTGACAACAGTTCACCGGATAAGGAAATGTTCCCTTCACCGTCAGTTATATCAACCTCATCGTCGGTCGGTATACGGATGTAAGTGGCAGGAACAAAGCCGTCTGTTCCATTGATAGTTCCGTCCCACCAGTCATTGTTAAACCGTTTAAATACTCGGATAATGTCGCCCTTTTTGAAGGAAAGCTCTTTCGATGACCGAGCTGAGTAGTCAAACAATGCTTCGGCATCTCTTGGTTCAAAGTCTGAAAATTGATCATATCACAATTTTAAGTCGCGAACGAGAAATATTTATAGTTTTTGTACTGAATTAGCGTCAGACAAGTGTTATGTTTGCCAGTTTTTATTACAATTAAGAAATAGAATGCCATAATTACGTCAACAGCTTGTACTAGTTCTATCGAGTTAGAAAAACACGATTTTAACCAATCAGGGCGCGTAGTTCCTTAGGGCTGTTTTCTAAAATAATATAAACTTAATCGACTGCAATCAATAAATCCTCCCTTAGTTGAGTAGGCCTGGTCACTGTCAAAAACGACGAGATGGGCGCGGTTGCCAAGTTGTGCTTTCAATGGTGTGAATTTGGAGACTAATAGACCATGTTTGTACTCTCGGTAATAATAATAATAATAATAATAAAATTAATAATAATACTGATGGTAATAATAATAATAATTACAACATTAATAATAATAATAATAATAATTTTATTAATTTCTATTGTGCAATTATCAATATAAATTTTGAATTGCGCATTACAGTATGATCATAATACAAATATATAAAAATACAAATATAAATGTAAATTAAATATATAAATACTATAAAAAGGCTTGGGTAATGGACTGGAACTAGCTTGCAAGTGAAGCTCATGAGGGGGAACATCGTTGAAATAAGATGAACCTCATTTGCAATTCAAAAAATTCTCTCCATTAGCTTCAGTTGCAAGCAAATTCCAGTCCAAAGCCAAGGATACGAAAATGGTCTATTCTGACAATTTTTAAAGATATTTCAAACCGCTATACCTTCCTCGCTGTCGCTCTCCTCAGTTTCAGAGAGAGGTGCATGAAGCGGCTGTCCTGAGCCAGGGAATACCTCAGCACAGTGTTTGATCATGAGTTCCATCATACCATTAACTTGGCTCTGATAAGCTATCATGTCTTGTTCTGAAGGGATCCGTAGTAATGTTGGACCGAATACTACGGCCAAGTTATGAGCATCCATCTTGTTGGAATCACTGTGTTCAGCGACCCTGCACAGAACAACGTACGCTGCTAAATAAATCACTTAAGTAAATCCTCTGAAATTAAAGTCAAAATAGATTTTCGTTCAAACTTTGTCCACTGAATATTGATCATATGAGAACTTCAATTTTTAAATAAAAAAGATGGGTGGCACTTGGGCATAATTTAATGCTTATCAGAAGAACGCATTCCGAGTAATAATAACATTATTGTAAGGTAAAATCTTTGTGATCAAGACTCATGAAAACACGCATTAAACTACAGTCGATACATTGTGTCGGACAGAAATAAACATTTTAAGTTTGATTTCGACGGAAAGCTGAATCCTTGACTAAAATTTGAACCACATTTCTTGACATGGTTACCACACGGTAAAATAGAAAAGACCACATTGTACTAGTATCTGCTATTTTCCTTATTTATTCAATTTTTAGCAATAGAAATTGGATTAGTCTTTTCCCAAGCAAAGTTTATGATAAGTTGATTAAAATGACTGGAAAAAAGGTGGGGTGCCCGTGCTCGTTGGTGAGCTATAGCCATTTTTCAACTGACAGAGCTCAATATCAAGGCAAATCCCAGGGTTTTCCAATACGCGCAAATGCACGTCCGAGACGCGCTGTTTGGCTGAAAAATGAAAAAGGGACGCAAAAGGGCAAGCAGAACGGGTCCTTTCGGACGCACATGGTTTAGGATGGTAGTTTACTTCTGACTTGAATTAAACCTGAATAGATCTTCATAAAATTCTTTTGCGACTAAAATTAGAATTTGGAATCTTCAAGGCTGTGCTCTAGCAGCGCCCGGTTGCCTGCGACCGGCTCTCATAATCGGGTGACAAGAAAAACATACCTAGTTACCCAGTAACAGCTGGACTGACCTCCTTATTGAGGTTTAACTTTGAGATAAAACACTATCAAAACAATTTGCCTTTCCCTTTTTGATTCCTTGTGTTGTATTGAAGTTTGCAAGGTAAAATGGCTCAATTCAGAATGTTTAAATTCATCTGTGAAGTGAAAACAACAGTCGCTCAAAGGCTTGGTTCAATGCTTACATTAAACACGGGTCTTCAGTGATACGGAAAGCAGTTTTCTTGTATAATTCGTCAGGAGAAAATGAGGTGAGAGAATCAAGAGAGAAGCATCCCCGTGCCCTATGATAATCTTTTAAAATCTATTTTAAGCTTCGCGTCACGCTGTCAAAGTTATTTTTAGTCTAAGCTCCCGATCATCAGGTTGTGTCCATCCAAATAAGAAATTGAAAATTTAGCGGGCTAAGAGAAACAAAAATCAGTTTGTTCAGTTGAACTGCCGCACTGTTAGCATTGGAAATCACTTTCAGAGCTGGGCAGGAAAATTTATACGCGCTTCTCCGAAGCCGTAAAATAGAAGTCGTGTCATTCCCCAACATGAATAATGAATGAATAACACAAGGTGCCAAGACTCGAATTTCTAACCTGCTTGAAAGTCGTTTCTCGGAAAGTGCCAAAGGGATTGAAGCAAAAAGCATCTCTTTCGAAAGGTATTTTAGGGCGCACAACAGGTAAAATATTTGTTTCGCGTTTCTTAGAACTTTCACTCAAAAAAATAATAAAAAGAAAAACGGTGCAAATCTTTGTTTATTTAATATCGGAAGTGCTGTGAAATACTTACTGCTGTTACAATTGCATTCCAATTAACACGCACGAAAGTCCTTTCACGAAAAGTGCTGAACGAATTAAATCAAAAAAACATCTCTTTGGAAAGGTTATTCAAAGCGCAGGACAGATCAATACCTGTTTCCCGTTTTTTTGGAACTTTCGGTCCAAAAATCCCGCTGCAAATGTTTGCATATTTAATTTCGAAATTGCTTTGTAATATTTACCAGAGTTTCAGGGATGTACGCGCCGAAAAAAGTGCTTCTCTGGAACGAAATAAAACATCGTTTGGATCGATAGAGACCCTGACAGAGACCTATCTGGAAAACCTTTTGAAACTGCTGGTTAGGAAAATTATCTTTTATCTGTTTATCGTGATTTTTACGTCGAAAATTAGTCTTGTCATTTCTCTGCATGACTGGTTCACATTAGGTGCTCTAGCTGCTGACAAGAATTGCATTCATAACACGCTCTAAAGTCGTTTCTCGAAAAGTACTGCACGGCCTAAACAGAAAAAAATCTCTGGAAAACTCTTTCAAAGCGCCAGACAGATTCATTCTTCCTCTGACCTTACGAAAATTTATGCGCTTCGAAAATCCCGACAAAAAGTTTTTTGCGTAATTGATTAACTTTTAAAATTAAACCTCAATGTTATTACGTCATTTAAATTGGCCAATCAGGTGTCTTTCCTAAAATAGCCTCACAGCTTGACCACGCGCTAACTCAGATTGAAAAAGATTATCATGGGAAGAGGCCCATGTATGGGGGTTGTGTTCTCTAAGATCATGGTCTCTTGACTTCGTATAGGGTCAACAAAGCGTCTTCTTGGTTCTTGTTATTTGTATAGTGTGCATGAAAAAGAGAATGTGAACTAAATTATTGGAGGCATAGAGGGCAAAAGGACTTCAGTTTTCTTTCTATATAAATCAACCATTTTAGCTAAAAAAGGCGAATTTTTTATTTCGTTGTGGACTTTTAACAACAGTATTACAAAAATTTACATGTGAACCTTTTATCGTTGGCACCTGTACGTAGGATAAATGCCCTAGAAACAATGCCAGACATTTTTTTGAATTTAATTGATTATCAGATATTAATTAATGTTATAAGATAATTATAATTAATTAATAAATTAATTAACTTTTAATTTTTTTGTTCGGGCTGCCGAGCTTGACTTCTGGGGACCCAGGCCTACAAGGTTGGGTGCCTGAAGGGCTCACTAGAATTTTTCTTAGAGCACAGCCTTGATCTTTGTTCTTGTTCTTTGATCTATACTAACCGTGGGACTCACACTTTTTTCTTCTGGGCCCTCAATCTTAGGTTGAAGGAGTCCTAGGGACTCCCGCAGGAAAAATTGTAGGGAAAACCGTGAAATCCGCCATGTTTTTAGTATTTGCGCGCACGAGAGCGCGCTAAATGACGCCATAAATTATGCGCAGAAAGGATGCGCAATGCAAATGTGAGGAATCACCTAAAACTCTTGGCATAAAGCTCCCACAACAAAGAGACATGCTACACAGAAAGGTCATGTGACTCGCCAGAGCGAATTGAAGAAACACTAGAGAGGGGGGAGGGGTAGGTAGGTTCGCGTGATGGATCAGTTATACCAATCATCTAGGGTGGGAGGGGGGGGTGAGGGAGGGGGGGCGAGAAGGGGTTAGAAAACAACCTAGTCACTTTATACTACAGAACCCAGAGTAGAGGTGGCTTGTAGCCAGACTTTTACTTTATTGAACCTGACTAACAAACTACACTTACGATACTTACAAACTCAGGAAAGAGAAAAGGTACTCCATAACGCGAACAACTGACTCCGGCAAAGAATTCAAGACTGTCGTTAATTCCTTCACACTGTCTTCTACAGACGAAGACACTGAGGAAACAATGCAATGGATTAAAAAAATGAGATTGTTTTACAGGAGAGATTAATTTGAGGCATATCGAGGCCTAATTACTTAGAAACCTTGACTTAGAGTATTTTCGGGCGCTTGAGAACGGTTGCAAGCACTAGCCTTGGATTTTTCTGCGCTTGGCAATGATTTTACGTTTTCCCGCGTTTTGCAGTGGTATCACTTCCTGCGCTTTGCACAGGCTCCACGTTTTCGCGCGCTTTTCAATGTTAGTTACGTTTTGCCGCGCCTGGGAGCAAAAGTAAAAATTCCACTGGGTTTTGATTGGTTCATTTCGTGCAATGATTATCAGTTGAATACGAGGAAAGTTTGGTGACCAGGTTTTAACGTCACAGACAACTGGCTTCGTTCCCAGTGGCAACTTGTATATAGGCTTTTAACCTCATTGGCAGTAAAGCGCGCGAAATTGCAGGTGACGATACTGTTCCTACTTAAAAATTGAAACTAGGCAAAGTTGCCCATGGCAACACCGTAATTTCAAATCAAAACTTCGTCAACAAAGCGCACTCGCGCCTTACTCAACTGATAATAGTAGTAACGCAACCTTCGTTGCTAAGCAACACAACGTGACACTTACAACTAGCTTTGATGAACTCTTGATAATGTGAACTAGAAAACAGAGGGTCCTCCAGTGCTCTGAAGTAGACCCTCAGTAACCCAGCAACAGCGTTGATATCTTTCCAGTGATTCAGACCTGCTAACGGATCACGACCTAAAGAAAATATTATTGTAAAATGTTGATTAGCCACTTATTGAAGAAGCTTAACCAAGATATTATAAGTCAGTTCAGTCTCTGCTGTAGCAAATTACTTTCAAATAGGGGGATACCACAAAATGAGAATTTTCCAAAGTAGAAAGGCACCAAAAAGGGAACGAAAAGGTAAAATGATTTTAAATTATTAAAAATGTCAGTCGTTTTGAAATCCGTCGCATTCAGGCCCACTCCACACCACGCAGGAGACATTTGAACACCCAGCTTTATTTGTACAGTTCTAGGTCAACCGAGAACGGAGCTCTTCGAAAAGGCCCGCTTTACATTTCAGTGTGGACGGAAAACATTTTGAAATCAAAGGGCTCTTTATGAGCAAACTCATTCATGCTCTTAGCCATGAAATGACTCAAGTGTTTATTGTGTATTATAGTGTTTAACAATGTTGGTGGTGCATCAATAAGCATCAAGCTTCTTCCTGACTTGTATCTTAGCTATCAGCAGGCTTACAATTGACTGATTGGGTAAATGAATCACTTGCTGTACAATAGATTAGGACAATATAGCATCATTCTGTATGTTTTGTTGTCAAGCATTTGAGTTCATTGTTTAGCAAATATTGTGTTGTCTAAATGAAGTGAAAGCCTCAATCACTGTTTGCTTGTTACAGTTTATGCATGATACTTTATTCAAAGAAAATGTAAGTGATTAGTGCAACATTTATCAGTTAAACTTGAGAAAGCTTATGTACCTGTTTTAAACATGTACCATGTTACAAAAAATACAGGTCTGAATGAAACTTGAGGAGAGTATTCTATATCACGTGCATCATATTAAGCCTATTTTGTTAGTTTGGTTGCTTGCACAGTGGGAAGGTTGAGTGGACGGAGAGAAGCATACATGTACACAGACGTAACTGATCATTTACTTTATATACTACTAGCTACAACGTAGTCTCTTGGAGTTTTATTGAGGCTTGTGCCACTTGAAGTCCAATAAATACATATTATCATATTATGATATTCAAGAGCAAAATGTCTCGTTCACAATATTCTGCAAATTTCGGTTGTGTATCATTTACACAGAAAAGTTTTCTTGTCAACGATTTGTGCAAATGGTTAGCAAAAATGCTTGATGGTAAGTTCTGTTCAGATTGGTCACATACCATTAACTCAAAAAACTTTTAATTTTTAACAAAAGTTTAACCTGATAATAATTCCAAAATGGTGGTGAAGAAGTTTCACAACAAAGATATTAGGTAGTCTGACAGTTCATTAACACTAAATAAATCACTTTATTCAAGTGTCAGTCTTGATTTCTGGTGGTGGAAATTTCTCAAAACAGTATTTCAGTGTGTATTAGTCCAGGTTGTAGTGGTATTATACGTACCAATATGTTTTATATTTCAAGGAATAAGAGACAGTCATAATGACTATGTCAATATCTAAGGTGAGTTGGTTGAAGCTATGATGGTGAACTACAAATTGTACATCAGCTATAGGCTGGCTAAATGAAGTTGAAAGTGTGCAAGCTTAGTTTTCGAAGGAAAGCGTTGAAGTCTGATGGAGTCAGTTTGCCAAGACAATCCACCCTGCACTCAAAGTATTTATCATTTAAGTTCTTGAGTTGTCATTGGCATTATTCATTTGACTAGTGTATCATTTCGTAGACACTCTTATTCTTCGGCCATTTCAACTTGAATAAAAATAACACACAAATTGCGGTTATAAACATAACGAGACAACGCAAGTTGTAAAAACTTTCATTTATTTGTAAAAACTTTCATTTGTTGTAAAAACTTTCATTTACTTTTTCATTGTCATTACTTTCCTTATTTGGTATTAGCCTGCGTGTTTAAATTTAATTCTAATTTTGGTAGCCGTTACTTCTGAAGATGTATCTTGGAGCATACGAAACGTTAAGTTTATAAATGAAAGTTTTTACAACATGCGTTGTCTCGTTATGTTTATAACCGCAATTTGTGTGTTATTTTTACTCTAGTGTATCATTGTTTACAATAATTACTTATTACTTTTTTATTAGTAAATAACTATATGGGTAGCCAGGAATTAATCCAGTAGATGTAACATTAACTGCTGCCCCTGAAATTAAATAGATAAAAAAAGATGAAGATCTAAATAAAAATAATTTGGAAGATACCAGAAATAGGGCACATCTCTTTTTAGTTGACCCGGGCCTAGCAGGACAAGAGTCTTGAGTGAAAGAAAACACACTGAAGATAACTCTGATCAACTCTGTTTCCAGCAATCTAAGATACTGAACTGACCTGCATTTCGACCCCATTTGGTCGATTACAATGGTCACCAAATGTTACATAGCTTTTAAAATTGTCAGTTTTGGTATCATGGTTAGATTCATTAAACCTGATGTCTTGTTTTGCCTGATCGATCTGGGTTTACGCGTGTAACACACGAGCGACGATAATCAGAAAGGAAGTACAGATACCATTCCACTTAATGCATTTCAGGATATCATCTGTTACTGATAGATTCGACTTAGGGCCATTGTTACAACGCAAAAGTAGTCATTTGGCGTTTCAATGGAACTAGCAGTTTCATAACGTTGTAAATATTACTGAATGGAGCTTTATAGCAATTGTCAAGCAGGGATCATAAACCTGGCGATTATTTCTGGACTTCTAGTCTGAAACAGACTTTAGTTTAGTTCTGGGTCGTTTCGATTTGACGTGTGGGCTGTATGTTTTGCTCAAAGCAAATTCAAACATTTAAAGAAAGCAATAGTTACTCACCAGAAATCGCAAAAGCTGGAAATCAAAATCCACAACGGCTGGCTTAAGCTGAGGAAACAGTTTGGGCTCCACAAATTCTAGAATTTTTCAACATTTCCAACCAAATTCACTCCATGTATCAACTAAGTATACATCTCATCTGGCGGTGTCGGCGTGGACAACATTTGTTAAAATATGGTTGCCTTCTCGGGCACGTAACACGAGATGGAAGGAAGGGTAGGTACGCGGGCTCATTTTCGGAGAAAAAAGAAATATTTAAAACAATATATAGATATGTTTTGGACTAATTTTATTTACTGAATGCCTGCATTTAGGAATAAAAATTATCTCGCGGTGTTTTGCAATCATCCAGAAGATGCTGTTTGTTATTCGTGGCAAGTTAGCTACTTGGTCAGCGGTTGCTCAAATCTAACCAATTTGTTACGTCACTTCCGTCTACGCAGATTTCTGCTAACGCCGTTTTGCCCCTCTCCGCAAAAACTCATACATTGCTTCGCAATAAATGAGTTTAAAAGAATTTTTCGAAACGGTGACATCACGAATCCAAAATGACCACTGACTGTCGCATTTTCAAATGTCTCCTGTGAAGTGTGGACGGAAAACATTTAATGCGTTTTCAGAGTGAAACCTCCTTCAGGATTTGTACCCTTTTTCAGAAACAAATTTCCATAATAAAATTCCAGGACTTTCCAGGTTTTCCAGGACCCGTACGAACCCTGCTCCTTTTTCAAATTCCTCCAGTGCAGCGTGGGCGGAAAACATTTGATGCGTTTTCCGGGTAAAAACGCTGTTTTCAATTGCTCCAGCGTAGTGAGGGCATACAATTACTGGTTTTTCCTATAGGAAGTATCGCCTTAAGCTCAACCAAGTCTCTCCCGACTAATATTTACCATTTTCAAACAGTTGTTTCATGTCGTTTATTTCCGTTGTAGATCCAGAAAGTCGAAATATTCCCTGGTGATCTAGACCTGAAAAGAATTAATCAAGAATAACTCACATCAAAGGGCGTCTTTATCAGCTGGAGACCAGAAATAATACGATGTACACGATAGAGCCTGTTGGACCACATTTCAAGAAGAGAGGTGGAAATATGACGAGTAGCGGAGTATTTTTTCATGAACCCCGACGTGTTTGAAAATGAGGTCAAAGTTTCATATATATTCCCAATCGGCACTAAAAATAAAGAGAAAACGGAGAATCTAGACCATTTTACAGCTGCCTGCTTGGTGACCTGGCCTTTGAATGGCAGTGAGGCTAGAGGTGGCCTTGCTTTGATACAGACCTCTCTGTTTTTGTCAAGTAAATGAACCTGGTGAGCATTAGAACAACGTTATTTACACAACAAAAGCAGTGAGATCTGTATCAAAACAAGGTCACCTCCAGCCTCGCTGCCATTCAAAGGCCAGGTCACTGAGCAGAAAACTATGTACGTATACGTAATTGGCCACTCCCCATTGGGGGAGGACCAATGTAAGCAAACAATGATAAATAAACATAACTAGGTTAAGAATCCCAACTGGCGGGAGGCAGACCAGTTGGCTATTTACAAGCGTAGCCGAGAAGTTGAACTCAGGGCTACTGAGAACAACATCAGTTAGCGGTCAGAACAGGATTTGAACCCGCCACCTACGGATTCCAAATCCGGCGCTCTAACCACTCGGCCACACTGCCACGCTACAACTGGTCTATTTAATCATAAATATCTATGCACATTAAGATCAGACACCGTCACAGTCATGATTTTCTTTGTTTAAGCTTAATGAATTATTCATGAGTATTATAAGACAGCGATTGAACAAGATAGCCAATCAGAGAGCCGGATATCGTACACGTGACAGCTATCAACCAATTAAAACACAGCTTTTTGGTCACGTCTTTTAAAAGCTGTGTTTTCATTGGCTGATAGCTGTCACATGTGCGATATCCGGCTCTCTGATTGGGTATCTTGTTCAACTGCTGTCATATACTACTTTCAAGAGTTTGAGGAAAAGTCATCAAGGACGTACATGTAGCTTAACATATCCGTGTACAGCTCTGATTGGTTATTAGTTTCCAGCCAAACTTCAAAACAGAGTAACAACCAATTATACCACGACATGCCATCAGTTTGTTATTGGGATCTAATCTCCAGGGCTTTTCTCAGAAGGGAAGAGGTGTTGGAGGATGGAATTGAGTGCTTGCAGTACAGTAAACACCCGCATATAAAACACATGATTTCGGAGGTCAGGCTGATCGGGCTCATATTTAACGGATGCTTAGTGACAAATCAGCCTCAAAGTGTTCTTAAACTGTTCTTACATTTCTATATTAGTAGTACGGGTACTACCCAAAAATGCCCCAGATAAAATAATGCCACCCATACTGAATTTTTTTTATGTCTTTACAGTAGAAACTCAATACAAAAATACGACCTCTTGACAGCTGTTAGAGTCATGACTGCCAACATAAAATCACTGTTTTTTTATGTAACTATAACACCTTTTCCATTTTATAAGAACATGCTGAATTTTTCAGGCTGACCTTGTTCTTATAAAAATGGGGCTTTATTGGCCAAATTTCAGCCTGGTGTTCTGAATCCATTTGTTCTGACTTATATGAGGGTGTTTACTGTAATTCAGCCTATACAATAATTGTGTTATTAAGCTGTACAACTGGAATACAAATAATTTACAAAAAATATCTGATCTACTGTGGTAAGGAAAAAGAGAATTCAGAGATACAACTCATGAATGGTTCCAAAGAGCAAGAACAAGCTAATGGCAAGTTTAACAACAAAGATCCACAACATAAGTGAGAAAACTAACTAGGATGAAAAAAGCTAACTTTTAAAAGGAATGTTCATAACACAAAAGAAAGTTTGCCATCTGTAAATAACCACCGATTTCATTTGGACAAAATCAAATGCAACAATCAAAAATATGAAAATAAACAAATTTAAAACAATGTACTTACCAAACTTTTTAATAAACTTGATACAACTTTCTACTACTTCAGGAATTTCTCTTCCTGTAATCTGTAAATAAAAACAGATTTTGAATATTTACATGCAACTTCCAGTTAACTTTAGTATTAAGTAGAAAACAGTCCTAAGAAAGCACATGCACTGATTGGTTAAAAATTGTGTTTGTAACCGGAGACACAGAACTAGCGCGCGCTGTTGACGTAGTGATGGCGCGAGCAAAGAGAATTTACATTTTGATAATCAAAGTTAACAAGTTGTTTTCCTTTTTCTAGTCTTGGTGTTTTCTAAAAGAAATAGAAAACATGT
>CM042756.1:1172649-1182649 GCA_022496165.2 Catalaphyllia jardinei
GACAGGGGGACAGCGCAAGGCAGGGGGAGGGAGAGCAGGAACAAAAGGAGGGGGAGAACGCCTGCCCTAAGAATCATCATTTGTTCATTTTTGTGGTCGTTTGCAGCCAAAACATTCTCATTGGCTAATACTCATTGAGTAACTTATAAATTAATAGTTGCACTGTCATCTCATCAAAAGCAACCACAATGGTGGTGGGAGATTTATGTCTTGCTAGCATTTTCAAAATAATTTAGCGTGTTTCAACCAGAGCTCATTCACAAAAACTTTGTATAAGAGAAAGTTTAAATTTTCAGTACTTCCTCGCACAAAGCCGTGTTTTATTAGAGTATAAAACAAAGAAAAAGTGTATTTTAATGTTTTTTGCATATAATCATAAAGCAAATGAAGAGGCCTATTCGGTGTATTACACTGTGATAAAACAGTCCGGACATTTGAGAATACTCAAGAAATGTAGAAAAAACAAGGGTTGTCCAATCATTGGCCAAACATAACCACAAGTGGTAAATATCCTTGTGCATGTGGCGGTATTTCGTATTCACTTGTTGCAGCACAAACGCAAGCAGAATCGCAAGCACAAGATAAAAATATTGATTCTTGTGCTTGTGCTTGTGCCTGTGCTTTGCCTGCGTCAAGGCCCCCTTAGAATTTTATAGTTCCTGCAAATACGTATGAGAAATAGAAAACAAAAAACGGTAAAGGCCCATGCCTCATATTGAATAAAGTAAAGCGGGACCTCAATAAAGATACGGGAATAACACAAATTACATGTACATAACAATCCAATCCACATAAGCGAAATCAAAATGAATGCGGAATGTATGAGTACTCCCAATTTGTGTATTTCAAGAAAGTCTTTTGCATATCGAATACATGGGTATATACATGTATGATATGATTGTCACAGCAGGTTTCAGTTAAATTCAGTTTTGCCTGTAAATAAATTTATCACTTGTCTGGGACACACACTATTAGGACGAGTCAGGTGTTCACATTTGTTGTTTGTGTTGCTTCTGCGAGCATTTTGCTTAAAAAAGTACAACTTGTCTACAGCCGTTTGTAGAATGAAATGAAAAAACATTACGTGCGTGGGTTCTTACTTTGCTTCCATATATGATCTAATTTGTTTCTACCGATGTTTCCTTTAAAACGTATCACTTGTCTTCGGACGTTTAAAAAACGAAGTACACATTGCATGGCTTCATGGCATGGCTGTTTGTTTCTATGCATAATTTTGTTTCCTGCACACACGTTTCGATAAAACATATCACTTGTCTACTGACGTTTAGAACAAAGTATTCATTGCATGATTGGATTCTTGTTTTGTTAGCATCCGTACCGTCGTTTAATTTTGTCTGCACACACTTTTCATTGTCTGCGTTTGCGGTTTGATTTGTATACACTGGTGTTTCGCTTAAAAGGTATCACTTGTCTGCACAAGTTTACAGAATGAGATATACATTGTATGGCTTCTAGCTTTTTTTCTGCATGCGCGTTTGTCGCTATAAGTCGTGTCAACTTTTTGAAGTAATAAGTCATCTCGACTTGTGATGACTCAACAACATCCCCCCCCGCCCCCTCTTCCCCTCTTCTACGTTGGACGGCTATTTTTGGTGATTGGCCGGGGGGGGTGTTTCACTCTAGATTAATTAAATACGCGTGAAAGCACAACAATCATTAATAAGCTATAATTGAACAATCATAAAACGAAACAATCAGGCTCTTACTTCGTGTAGAAGACACAGCTGACGTACAACAATAGAAGACAAAAGGACAAAGGAACGAAGAAAACAATAGAGACAATAGGTTTGTTTAGCGTCGTTCTTTTGTTTGGTGTACTGTGTCTTCTACCCGAAGTAAGAACCAACAATCACTGATTGATTGTGCATGAGAAACAACGAACGTTGAGGACAACCATCAGGTAAATATTTCCTTTCTATGAAATTGTAATTTAGTAGAATCTTTACTCATCATAGTTATTGTACTTTTACTATAGATTTCGAACGTACATGTGTATTAACAGATATTAAAGAGCACAGTTTGAAACCGCTGGTTGCAGCAATATATTTGTTGTTTACAACAAAACAGTCCTGTAGGGTATGTCAACTTCCAGTAAGAATGACTTCAGAAATTATTTCACAACATGACTTTTGCTCATACGACTCAACTCTCTTTGAGTATATTGGACATGGATGGTGTTCTCTATATTTCCCTCATGTTCTCAAATGCTCGTCATATTTAACACAGTGTAATAAACAGCTTAGGCTTCTGCTATTTGTTAAATAATAAAATAATATTCTATTTTTTGTGGTACCTGGCTCCAACTATGTCTGGCGTTACTTCTCCTATAAAGCAAGAAAAGGAATTCAGTAACCTACTAACAATGTATTTTTATCCTGTATACCAAGCTACCACTTCAAGGGTAAGTTTCTCTAACACCAAGCCAAGTACAAATCAATTAAGGTAGGCCCATGAGACTTGAAGCAGCTTAAGTAGCTACTGTTTACCACACAAAGTAGCAGTGGCAGAGCAGGGTGGGAGGAGGAGGGCATACTGTTGTCTAACAAAATACATTAACAAGTTATAGTGTATTGACAGTAGTTACCATGCAAAATGTAAATTATGGTGTACATGTGTACATGTATTTGAAGTATACAAATGTACATATCATCTTGTCATGGTATGTTTTTTTAATAATAATAATGGTAATGATGATATCAATGATAATGATAACGATAATAAAAATAAAATGAACTTTACTAAAATCTTATCGAGAAACCTATTTACAAATCTTTATAAAAATCAAAATAACAATAATAATAATAATAACAATAATGATAATAAAAAACAACAACTTTATTCACAGTTTAACAAAATAACTTACTTACAAAAAAGAAAGTTTTACAGGGCCATCTGTAAAACGCCGTTAATGGCGCGTGATGCTCTAGTATGCTGTGACATTATGTAACTTGTACGGTATTCAAGGTCAAACAATGTTGCTCAGTTTGTAAATGAACATGCCTTTGTATTCTTTGTACTGTTGCCCTTCGATAACCTCTAGCTAAGGATGTTGTAATAGTATGTTGTAACAACGTCTAGTTACGCTTTCTTTCGGCCGTATTTAGTGGTTAAAGTAGTGAATCCTGCCTTTATGTCCTAAGTAGATAATTATTACGTCTGGCCTTGCTATGGTACAGGTTTTTTCATTGGTTTGAGCCACAGGCTCTGTCTAGCTATAAAAGACCTTGTTCAAGGTCCAAAGTCACATTTTCTTAGGGTTGCCTAAGCTACTGCTCACATTTTAGTGAATCCCTATTTTAATTATCCGTATTTCCACATGGCGCGTCCGCGTGTTTCCAAGCATTCGGCGCCTGGGCCAACGACTCGTACGGAGAATCTCTTTTCGCTAAGCACCGAGGTTCTTTGCCTATGTCTACGGGCTCTAAAGCTCCCTATCACTGGTTCCCGAGCACAGCTGATTAGTTCTCTCAAGAAGGCGGCCACTCCTTCATCGAGCCGCCCTGCCAAGCAGAACAGAGTCTCTAAACGCTCACGTGGGCGCCGCTTACCAGCCAGAATGAACCGAGCCGAGGCGAAGGAGAAAGGCGCTCTGGACGATTCTTTGGTGGACGGCAACGACAGCAATTTAGATATCAGCGACCAGGGCGAGGGTCAAGGACTTACTAAGTGCCCCGGAACCCACAGTTCCGATCTCCCCATTGCCCTTTACCAGCGACCAGCTACGTGCTATTCAGAGCACCGTACAGTCGTCAATATCTGAGGCCCTTCATGGTGGCCAAAGTCAGCATACACCTTCAGTCTCCCCAGGTATGCCTTGCTCTTCTCAGCTTCGCCCATCGGAAACAGCGTCCCCCATGGGCTTACACCGCCCGCTGGAAAGAACTTGGAGGACAAAATCTTACGGGGTGAGTACGTTGACTTTACATTGCTTTTACCTGACTCGATTGCTCACCCCCAGTCCCCCAAGGTTCAGCTCTGGGTGGATTCGGTCCCAGGCTCCTTTGTTGCCCCTGTCACGATGGTGCGTAAGCGAAAGCCAGTAATTGACAGCTTCCACAAATGGCTGGACGCCTACACAACTTACATGCTAGTGGTGACGGCTCAACCCAGGAGGGCACTGGAATTACTCAAATATCAGCAAATAATCGGTGGGGCGGAATCCAAATTCAGAGGCCTTGCATGGCTAGCATATGATGGACAGTTTTTCCGCTATGCAGCCTCAGGTCTCACCCGACCTTGGGACCTCGTTGACCTAGAGCTGTGGACGGTTACCTTTTCCGGTCTCGCTAAGCCGCACTGTTTCGTGTGTTCCAGCCCCTACCACAGCCAGGTGGATTGCCCCAAGGCCGACCCCACCCGTCGCCAATATAGAGGATCAGGCTCATGCTGCTTCAGTTTCAACAAACCGTCTGGTTGCAACCGTCGCTCCTGCCAGTTCCCCCACGTCTGCAGCTGATGTTGTTCGCCTTCACACGCATTCCCCAACTGTACCTCGGATCGCTCCTCCAAGAATTTCACCCCCAGAAACTCCGGCGATCGTGGCAAGAAATAATGTTACTCTACTTTCTCACCGCCAGCGGCCAACAGTGTCTACACCTGTTAACGTTGCTGAACTCAAACGGGAACTTTGTACTAATCCTGACCATAACTTTGTTAATTTCCTAATTAATGCTCTTAGATATGGCGCACGCATTGGTTACCTGGGTCCCCAGAAAGCTAGGGTTTCGCGTAACTCAATCTCTGCCTCCCAACACCCCGAGGTGGTCTCTGCTAACCTAGACAAGGACATCTCTCTGGGAAGGGTCGCGGAGCCTTTTCCTTCCTCCCCTTTACCTAACTTCCAATGCCACCCAGTTGGGGTTGTTCCTAAGAAACATTCCTTGAGTGGCGTACTATTTATCACTTGTCCTACCCTGATGGGGATAGTATTAACGATTATATTCCGAACGACCCCTATTCCCTTCAGTACGTTCGGGTGGACGACGCTATTAGAGCCCTGCAATCCCTGGGGCAGGGTTCCTACATGGCCAAAACAGACCTCAAGTCGGCTTTTCGCCATATCCCTATACACCCTGATGACTGAAATCTCTTGGGTATTTATTGGCAGACTATGTTCTACGTGGATATGTACCTCCCTTTTGGACTTCGCAGTGCCCCTTACATTTTCAATCAGTTATCTGATGCACTCGAATGGATCCTTACCCATAACTACGGACTACAGCATGTCCTTCACATACTCGAGGACTTCCTGGTGATTGAACCCTCCCGGGCCCATTGTCTAACCAGTTTCAGTACTCTTCTCCAGGTGTTTATGTCCTTAAAAGCCCCTCTGGTAGCCTCCAAGACTTTGGGTCCCTCCCAGGTACTGGAATTCATGGGGGTAGAACTGGACAGTGTCCGCATGGAAGCACGACTGTCAGAGGACAAGCTTACCCGTACCCGCGAACTGCTTACGTCCTTTACACGCCGCCGCTCTGCGCGGTTGGTTGAGCTGCAATCCATTATGTTATTATTGCAAAATACCACATCTTTCTCTCATGGTTAAATAAAACTTCTCCCAGTTTGAAATTTTCTGCGTTTTACTTAATGAAAAGATTCCGAGCAAAATGGAGAACACTATGTGCATGAGCTGTGCCAAATATCTTTGTCTTGGAGGATGTGCATCTCCTACTCTTATGTCTCTATTTGTAAAATAATCGTAAAAAATGTAACTTCGCTATTACGGTAATTTTCTTATTGAAATGATTGTATATTAAAATCTACTACTATTTAACAATTAGACTACGAACCTGAGTTTTCTACGAGCAGAAAGTCAATGAGGTGCAGCCGAGTTGACTATCACTCGTAGAAAATGAGGGCGAGTAGTCTAATTGTTTTAGTATAAATTTACCGTAGTCTCATTGCATAAAAAGAAAAAAATGTCAAGTAATGCATAGAAAAGAACTGTTTTATTATGTTACATCAGGTTCAAATGTGATGCACGATGTGCGCTGATGCGTAACTGTTGACTATCAGCAGATAGAAAACGGTAATTTAGCCAATCAAATTCATGGATTCACAATAGACTACGGTTAATTTATACTAACAGAAATTATAAAATAAGTGAAAAAAATTCGGGCAAGTAAGTAGCATCAGTAATCGTATTACACTATATGTAAGTGTTGGTATTGTAAGTTAAATAAGTAATAATTGTATTGTTTTGGAGAGTAATTTAGGTAAATTATAGTACTGTAAGTAGCATTCTATAATTGCATTGTTTTATTAAGTAGTGTAAGTAGTTGTATTACCGTTATAAACAGTTATCTCTGCTGTAATTTGTAGCTGTATTATTGTTGTAAATTTGGTTACCAAACGTACCAGCGTGGTATTGTAAATTGATGTTGTATGTAGTAGATCATAAAAAATTAATAATAATAATAATAATAATAATAATAATAATAACCAAACACAACAATTGTACATTGCTTTCATAACAGAAAACAGATTATATAAGATAAGTTCCATGTTCTTAAATAGTACTAATAAATAGGCAATTAGGGAGAATCAGTGAAGCCTGATTAGGCTTGTCTCGTAAAAATGGTTTACACATTTGAAAATTACAACTACATGCCCTTCAACCCTCAAGATTAATCAGTGTCAAAGTCAATACCATGTAAAGAATAAAGTGAAGAAAATATTGTCATGAATGCACCTTAACATTCCCACAACATGTCCCCTAGAGTGTACTGACCCTTAAGTTTGAGACAAAAGCATAGCAAACTAAAAAGAGAACCGCAAGATAATTTAGTTTTATCAACTGAGTTGATAATGTGAATTGGCCACCGTAAAGAGATTCGGAAGCTGATGTTTCGAGCACTAACCCTTCGTCGGAGCATGTTAAGGTTAACAGTAGTACTAACCTAGTGTTTTTGTCAGCTTGTCATTCTCAGCTACCAGTCTGACTTTCAAGCTACTTGTAAGAATAAGTTCTCTCATTTTCTGGAAGCAAAATGTTAAAACATACCATTAATAACATGTAAGCAAATAGACACACACACACAACAAACAGATTTACATGTGTGAACTTCCATACCGCAATATAATACATTTCTAAGTCTTCACTGCTGTTTTTGATTGATTGACAGCTTGCTGTTCCATTGACAGAGTCTACTTCACCATTGGCCAGTCTCATCATTTCGTTGTCCCACTGCTTGTGCATTTCATTAAGTGCATCAGATGTGGCCTCCGCTGTCTTTTCAATCTATTGACATTAACAATAAAGATTGAAGATTTACAGTTTGCTTAAACAATCATGTTTCATGTATACATGTAGATACCATATAGTCTGTAAAAAACCATGTGACTTTAATTAAACTGTCAACCTGTCGTGTAAAGCTCCAATCAGAATTTATTTTTTAGCAGAGTTAAATACAGTTGTACTACAAATTATAATAACATTTTTTGTGTACAATCTTCCCTTTGCCTCTAGCTAGAAATTTGTTCTTGACAGTCCCTAGTTCAAGTTCTCAGCCATGCATGGTTAATATTAGACAAATTGGTACAAGTAACCTCTAGCTGGGCAGATTCTTACACAAGCTTTTGTTTCTGTGGGTTGGCACTAACCTCCTCTGTTTCTGCTTTAATTTTCTGCAGTCTCTCATACACTTTATAATGGTGTTCTATTACATCTGTCTGTTGAGGTGACACCTGATTCAACTGTAAATAAAAACAACCAAAACTCACTAGCCATGCAAATTTACTGCAACAAAAGTGTTAACATAAGAATTAAAAATAGTTCAACTCCCAATGGATTGGTTCAGGAAACCAATATACCACAAACTATATGTACAGTAGTCCCTGTAGAAAACATTAGAGGTATAGATTCACTCTCTTCCTCTTGTAAATGCAAGACACTTATAGTATATTCCTCTCTTTTTCTATAAGTACTTAGCCTTGGTTCCTACCTCTTCATCATTGAACGGCAAGTAAGCAAAAGTAAACGAGAGGGTGACTGTTCCTTGATTGTCATCAAAGAAGAACTGCTTGTCTTTATCAGCTTCAACAGAGAGCTTGGCTTCACGCAAGCTATCAGCAGATTGAAGGGTTGCACTCGCAAGGTTAGCCTCCGCTGTCACATATGCTTCGACACCTCGCTTGAATGACTCATGGTAATTACAGTCAAATCCCTACATGTAAACAATAATTGGACAAATTTAACAATATCTTAGGCATGCACATGTAGACCTGTACAGCTACAAATGTAAATACTATAACATGTAATACGGTCAAAACTCCTAAATGGGACCTCCTAAAATGTCAAGCCTAGGTGATCACTTATGGAAGGTGGTTGCTTTCAAGAACCTGGACCATAACAACCGTGTCAAAATTTTACCTCATTAGCATAATATATGGTACATGTATTTAACTGCAGAGACTTGCATGTGCCTCTTGCACCCATGCCCATCTAAACCCACTTGACAACTTAATTAATAGTCACAATCAATTAATAACCCTTTCTAAGCGTATTCATTCAGGGAGTCAAGGTTCACTTATGATAAACTACCTAACAAGGTGAACAGAACAAGTCTCACGAAAGTGGTTGCTTACAAGAGGTTAAAAATAAAAGGAAATTCCAAACTTTTACAGTAGCTCTAAAAGCGGTTGTGGCTGCTTATGAGAGGTGGTTGCTTGAAAAGTTGCAAACATAGTGATTTAACTTGGAAATTTTTGGCATTTTGGAAAACTGGTTGCAGAGGAGAGGTTGTCACTTACAAGAGGTGGCCGCAACCAGAGGTTGAAGTGCATTACATGTACCTAGTGGCTCAAACTTCTTTGAATTCTTTTTACAAAATATGTATTATATTAAGTACTCACATCCACTAGAGTGCTGAGGAATCCATTGTAATAATTTTCCAAGAAGCGGTTTGTTGACTCCAAGGATAAAACGTAATCATTCTTTGCTTTCACACATCTCTTCTTGCATTCTGTAAATTTTTGTTGATGCTACACATAAAAAGAAAAAAATCAAACTGATTCCTAAAGAATTTATTGATAATTTAACATGAAAATTGCACATTGTCAAATAAACTTGAAAAGTAATTCAATACCTTTTCTACTTGTTTGGCCAATTTTTCATTCTTTCGCCGTGAATCTTCCGTCTTTTGAAGTTTCTGCTCAGCAGCTTTGCTCTCTACAGACATACTATGATAGCGATGGAGTCTCTACAGTGAGCATGATTACAAACAATCAGTAAAGATGTTTTACAGATTACTTTGCCTTTCACTAAAATGCAAACTCTCAGTTTCATGTATTTTGTTAATTAACTGTTAATCATCTTAGCAGAACTCTCAGGAAACAGTTTACTTCAACTGGTTGACAAAGGTCACGTATGTGGGTTGTGACTGGTAGATTTTGATCCATTTTTCCTCATTTTTCCGAGGTTTGGTTCATTGTTGTCACAATCATTATTGAGCACAAGGGTACCTAGTTTACAGAACTTTTAAAACTTCCAAAAAAAACCCACAAAAACACTTGTCTATTTGCCAAAAACATCTTTAAATAACAGGCCTAAGTTGGCCTTAAGTCCAGCTAAACTAAAAGCACTCTGACTCATAAAAAAGCCCTCTATTACAACAACTAAAAGTAATCACCCGATTAAGTTCTTGAACTGACTTGAGGAGTTCCTCTTGCAGGGTAGTAGCAGTCTCTCTACACTACAAAATGAAAACAAATATCTGGCATTTATGTTTATTTAATAGCTAGCAGCACATACATCTACTGTCACTCACTATATATAGTGTACATGTAGAATTGTTGCGGGGCATTTTTGATTCAATAAATATATTAGATTAAAGTGCACATGACCCGAAAAATAAGCCATTTAAAAAATACACCCATTTAAAAGGCTTTTCAAAGTAGAGTAAAATGATGGGGTTTTTTTGTGATATCCTTTTTTGTCCCAGAGATATTCAAGTTTTCACAGATGACGTCAAAATGTGGT
>CM042756.1:1187649-1205560 GCA_022496165.2 Catalaphyllia jardinei
TCGTGTCCATATTGCTTTAAAATCTCATGGAATCTCTGCTGCTGTGATGACCTGATAGAACCTCAATCAAACTTCACCTTACAGGTAAGCCTCGTTTAATTTACAATTTTAGCTGCGATACTCTTGAACGTAAGCTGTGGTTAGCTACACTTAGCTCCCTGCTGTGGCCTAAAACGGACAGGAACATTCGCATCGGAAAGCAAGGTTATGTATTTTGTTTTACCAATTTTAAGAAGTGATGTTTTGATGTTCCATTCCTGACATCAATCAGTGAGTCAACAGTTGTTTTGACACTGGGAAAAGTTAAATTTTTTAAATAAATTAATCTCAGAAACATTTTGTTTATTGGGTTTGTTAAATTCGAGAAAAAGGAGTAGTTCTCGGCTTACCAAGACCAAGTTTGTGCCTGGTTTAGTCGCGCTCAACTGCCGACTGAGGCTGCTAGAAAATTATTTCCGTATCATTTTTTTTAAAGAAACGGCTTTATCTTTTGTTTTCTGGCTTCTCAAACCTGTTCAATTCCTCGGCAAGACTTTTTTGTACCTTATCTTTTGCCCAGTCACATAAAATATCATCTTAATCTCAAAACTTTCTGCCATTTTAAAATGCAGAGGGAAAAACTTTGTAATGATGACGTCAATCGTGCATCTGTCCTCTCATAGATCATAGGCTAGAACCAATCCAAACGCGAGAATAACTTGGGTTTTTATATAATGCATATTAGTATATAAATCTACTAGCGTTCTATCACGAATGCCGTTCTCTGATTGGCTATGCTACTCAGGTTCTATTTAACAAATGAATTAGATTATGAGCTCGAGATTTCTATCGCACAAAGCAGCCTCCTGTGCACGATGTTACGCTACTCACTATCTATCACAGAATAGAACGTGAGTAGCGTAGCCAATCAGAGAATGCCATTCGTGATAGAACGCTAGTAGATTTATACTAGTTTAAGATAGATAGTGAGTAGCATAACATTGAAAGGCTGCGGGCATAAACGCTGCCCGCCCCCTAGATTTTTTGCTAAAATCGAAAATGACCAAAACAGCTCCAATCTTTAAATGCTGATTTGTTTACACCTAATAGAAAACTGTCTTGCACTTATTTCCCCTTGTTTCTGTTGCGTATTCCAGAAATAAAGTATGCAAAAACACTTGCATGTCACAGTCCACGTCTTTTGGAACTGCTTTGTTACACAATACTATTAATGTTGTTTTTGTTTTAAGTTTTTTCAAATGCTGTCTTTAACTCCTAGGGTTAAGAGTTCCCAGTTTTTTTAAAGTTAGGGTTAGGGTTACCACTCGAAACTAGGGTTAGCGTTGAAGGTTAGGTTTAAGGAACAAGGTTAGGGTTAGCGCTTCGGATTAGGCTAGAGTTAAGGTCAGGATACGTTAGGGTTAGTGCAGTGTTAGGCCAAGGAAAACAATCTCGACTTACGAAATCTATTGCACGAATCGGTACCCAAAAAAAGTCAATGAGTACTGCCTAGAGAAAGAGGCGAAATGTTTTGCAAATCATCTACGTCAGTGATTTATAAAATGTTTCTAGGTGAAACTATTTTTTTAACCGGTACAAAACTGTTTGTTCCACTAAATGATTAATTCTGACAACATAGAAAGAGGAAGCCTTTAGCTAACACGCTGCTCATGCCGAAAAAAAGCGCATGAAACGGAAAATTTGTCAGCAAAGGAATGCTGAAATACAAAGCAAAACTTACATTTGAGCTGAACTTTTTTTCTTCTTCCTAACCTTTGCGGCGGGCTCGATCCTATCACAATTCAAAGTAATTATCTGCTTGGAAATCCACCATACACACTCAGGGAACGCTTGCTTGCTAATTTAACCAACCTGCGATTTCTCTTTGTGCAGTAGAAAGGGCTTTGAATCTGTTTAAATTAACTTTTCACCTTACACAGGTAAAATTCAAGGACTTTGCTACCTGGCCTTTCTGGCACCAGTTCCCGGCCGTGTTGCCAAGTCACGTTATAAGTCACACACACGATGGTCACGGTGCTTTACATATGAAAGATTATTATGGGATATCCCAGAATTTTTTACAGTGAAGGAGAGGCCCTGTGGCTTCTTTTGAAAGAAGTAGAGAAACAGAACGAAAAAAAAATTGATTGACTTCGTAAAAGACGTATTGACTCAAACCGGTGTCACAACAAAAAAAATTCGAACCAGCTTCGTTCAGCCCTTATCCACTTGAGCCAACAAACAACAGTGAGAAATCATTCATACTTTAGCCAAACAAAAGGTTTCTTTTGTTTTTCGTTTAACAATAGATGCTGCTTGGAAAACCGAGTCAGTTTTGCATACGTTATTTCTAAACAACGCAGAGAGACCCTGCGAAACAAACTTCAGAGGAATGTTTCTCAGGTAAAACAAAGCCCACATGTCAAGATTCAGCTACTTTTGAGCACTTTGAAAATTTGCCAAAAAGTCTAGGGGACGTTCTTGCCTGTGGCCTTTCAATTATTTCTGGGTCCTGTGATTGAATACAGTGGGATCCATATGGGTTTCAAAAGCACTGATTAAAGGAGATAGTTTTTTAACCCTTTAGCGCGCAAGGGGTCTCCCTTTGATGAGTAAAATCGTCTGGCATTAGACAGAGTAAAATCGATAAGTCAACAGTGCGCATTAAAGGGTTAAGGCCTGTTTCACACTGCCGACATAAAACAAATAGCAATAACATCATAACCACTCACAGTGATAATGTGAACATCAACATACAGTAAAGACATGACAAAAAGATCAATTTTCCCTTATGTTGTTATGTTCATGCTCTTACAGTATGCTGCTTTTGTCACTGGCTATGGCTGCACTAAGAGAGTTACATGTAAGCAACCTGGGTTAATTATATAGAAACGTGGCTTTTGCAACCAGTCACTGGGGTGATATTTTGGAATTCGTTTTCTTTGTTTTCGTTTCCTTCAGATTCTCCATACTCACAGCTATGGCATTTCCTCTTCCTTCTAATGCATACTACCCACAAATTTCTAAGGTACCTATTTCTTTTAAAACTGATGTTGATTTTGATACAAGCCTATGTCTGATGAGGCTACTTGCCTACATAAAGATGACTTTACTTGAGATAATGTCATCTGAGTGTTCTCCATTGCACTCAAATGGAATTGTTCTCAATCTACCTGAAAAACTTGAAACCCACTTTAGTAATGTAACTGTTGTTTTGAACTGTTGTTATGACTTTCCATGCACAGTAGAAAATTTCAGTGTACACACTTATTTGTGCCATGAAGAACAACATCACACACAGACCCTGATGACTGACACATTTCACAAAAACCAAGTTAAATCACACAGAAAGGTAGTTAAATTAACCTAACTCAGTTAAAAAAAATCTATTGTTCTTAATTTAAAATCCACGGTAACCGTTAAACCAGTCTAAGTTCAATGAACAGCTGAAATTAGCAGTCATATTTGATCATGAATTTTAGGTAACTTGGTCAATCATATCAAGTCAATTAACCAGAAATAACCCAGTTAATGCTCGTAGTGCGGCTGCATCCTTTATACAGGACGTTCACACAGTAAACACAACAGAATAATGTGACTCCTTCTTATGCCCTTACATTGCTTATGTGACTCCTTCTTATGCCCTTATATTGCTAGTGCGAAAAAGGCCTGGGACTGTGCCTTATTCTTTGGATGGGATACACTGTGTAGACTTTACCTTTTTGGATATCCTTTGACAGTCGTCGCTTATAATCATAAATCTATTGACAATGTTGTTGGAGACATTGTCACTGAGGCCAAGGTGCATCTTAGATTTGTTCTTTGTTTCAATGAGGACTTGCTGCCATAAATCCATTGTGGTTCCTCTCTCTTTCCTGAATTAAAAAGAAAATACATGAAAACAAAATTTCATCAGAAAATGTTTAAGGATTAACAAATAAATTGATGTCAGTTTTTCATCTGTCTGACCTGGTATTGATCATGAGTTTCATCATAGTATTGTCAAAGTACAGTGTAGTTGTGGATCCATAAGGTGATATTGTCTTATCACAATTAACAAATTGTCCGCTCTTGCTCGTTGCGTCAACATTGCATCAATTACTAATTCATGTGTCTATCCAGTTACTGACAAGGAGTGGGTGAGGATTTCTGTAGTTAGCATAAATAAGTAATAAGTACATGTAAGGTACAAGCTATGAGTGGAGGCATTGTTGACGTACCTTTGGGTTTTATGCCTTTGAAGCTTGTCCAAATACATTCTTGAAAGTCTTTCTAAGTTTCTGGAGTAGTCAAGTTCAATCTCTGAAAGCCTCCTGAAAAACTCCTGCAAATCAGCCAGAAAAAGAAGCTTTCCTTCTGTCCTGCTATCAAAGCATTTTAGCTGATCAATCAGGATCTGGCGCACCTCTGAAAGAAAATGATATAAAGCAACTTGAGGTCAGCACACACAATAGGAGAGATGAAGTGTGGAAAAGCTTCTTCATTTACATACAAGACACATGTTACTGGGTTAAACTCATCAACAATAGATGAGCTTGGGAGCTGGTGCCTTAAAGGCTAGTAGAGCCGGGCAACAATTCTGGCACAGGGAAGGAGGTATCCATTGCAACCCTGCAAGTCGCCACCACCCAGGCACTGTCACACTGATCCAGTCAGTGGAATACTTACTGATACCCAGTAGCTTACCCATGGGAGGAAGGGGTGGGAAAGAAAAGCTCCATAAATATCGGCAAGCAAATGACCTGAAAGGCCAGCAAGCAAGCAAGGTACACCTGCTGGGCTAAAAAAGGCCGCCTGAGCCGTGCTAATTGGGAAGCCTGCTGACCAGCATTGCCTCAACCTTGCTTAAATTTCATTTAGCCACATAGTATGTAAGTTGGTGCTCACAAAGTGGATCAAGGCAGAACATGTGTTGCTTCATGATGCAAAAATTATAACAGTTGTGAGAACAAAATTTTATCCCTGCAACAGAACATTTTCATGTCACACTGTAAGGAAAACTGTTCCTGCAACATGTCCTGCTTTTATGTCCCCATAACATGTCCTCTGCAAGGACTGTGTGATGACGTTTAAGCCTAATTGGCACTTTGCATTTTAGTGTTTTCAGCAGCAGGAACCATGTTAGGAGCATCACTCGATGTAATCTGCCATGCAAGTTTACCCCCTACTCTTTTGCAGATTTCCCAGCAATTTGCTGGTAACCATTCATAATCTTGGGCAGAGTGAGGCAACATGAGTAACTTGTTCTACCCTGCACAGGGAAGCACAGGGTTAGGTCCCAAGCTGATAGATCAAGAGTCCAGCACACCAACCATTACGCCGCTATTTGATGGTGTAACATATAACATGCAGATATTTTTAATTGGTAGTTCTAAGTATTTTAAAATTAGGAATGAACAAAATGTCCATGTATGTTATATATATTATCAAACCAACAGATAAGGAATATATTTTTCAAGTCATTTAGGCTTTTAGTTTTTGAAATACATCACGCATCATCAGAAAATTGTGCTGATCACACAAAACAAATGTGAATGATTAAAAAAACTGTATGTAGTGCAATTAGGGCTCATATTCTGCACATTTTCTTGACCTAATATGGTAAAATGGAATTTTAATAAAACAATTTACATGTATGTGTTTACAGATGAATAAATTATCAATAAATGGATTTTTAACAACTTTCCTTTTATCTTTAAGAATAAGAAATCAGTTATCTAATGATAATTCCAGGGATTTTCTTGAGTTTAATAACGAAAAATGTAATATTTTACTGAGTTTAGTTTGAATAACATCAGGGCTTCAGCCTTAGTTCCGTTTTGATAGTAATTTAATATACGGTCAAGCCAAACCCTGGATTTAAGAAGGAAGTACTGTACAAAATGTAAGATTATCCTGAGAAAGATGGAAACTTCCTGTTCTAGCAACTAACTCATGAAAAGGTAGACAAAGAAAAACTAATGGAACCAGAATTACTTCCAATATGCAGGTCTGCTTCAGGAATTCTGAACATTTTTGTTTAAGAGGCAGATAACACATGTATATTCTAGAAAGAAAGATTATACCACAGGAAGTGGGTTGCTGTCAGAATGATGACCAAACAAACAACTGTTATCAGTGATATCATTACATGACAATTATTATGCTTTTAAGAACATGCAATATGGCAATCAATAGCCCAACTACATTTATACAAGTAGAATTTGCCAGGCTTTACATTTCACAAAAGATGTTCATGCAAAGAAAAAACAATCTAAATGACCTATGTGTGTAATGCACGGTCACAATTGTATAATTCTACATGTAACCCTGGATTGTGACCAGTGTATTACAATTATCTACCTGCAGTAAACAGGACAGTAGTAATTTCCAGGTGGGAAACATGTACATACGATTATAGCAGATTTTTAAAACAGTGCCAGCATAAATATGTTGTAAGATGTACTTGAAACTTCCAAGCTTGAGTTCAGCACTGAAACTGCATACCATTTGTTGCTTTATAAAAGCTTGAAATTTATGTCATCTTTACATGTATATGGTTCATCAAAGGTTACCAATGTACTACATTTATAACACTATATATATGGTTGTGTACGTAGAGAAATATGAAATATCAGTTTGATAAGCGAATACCTTTACACGAACATGATGACTCGAGGGAGAAGGAAATTTTGAACAGCGGTGAACACAAGTTGCAAAATTTAGAAAAGCTTATTTTAAATAAAAATAACATTTAAAATTAAGCAAACAATTATTGGAACTCAGTAAGTTCGAATGTCACGACAAAGTCGAGAAGCCATTATATTCACACAGCGACAAAGCAATTTGTCAAACTACAAAAGTAACGAATTTGTACAAGCAAAGGTCCGACGAATTAATTTAAATAAGGTCATTTGTGAATGCTCTTGTGGTATCTTACGAGACCATTGCAGCCACAGATATTTCCCGTATCTCGAACGCAGCTCTTCAATCGCAGTAACGTTTCGTTTTGAAGGGGTTTAAATATTTAATGTTTCTAAACACGTTTAAATTGACAAATTTAAACGACGACCCTCTACGATACATTTTCGACCACGAGGAAAACTATTTATCAAACGAAATTTAGAAGTATAAAATTTCAACACAGAGCAATCGCGTTTCTTAGACATCGCAAAACCTGATACAGTCATCGATAGACTTATATGGAGAATTAAGAAACACGAAGTGTACCTAATTTTTGAAAGCTAAAATACGTGGCTTAAACTAAACAAATCCTTTGATTGTAAGCCACAACTTAAAAAAAAAGTTTGCTTGTTTTCACAACGCAGTAAACCCATATTTCTTAATTTTTGGCTCCTTTTTTGTATCACATTAGAATGGAATATCGAGCTTTCACGACCTTGTTCTCGTAAATTTTGCAGTCAAGAAGAAAATGAGTTTGTCTGTTCTCTAAACAAGAAATAACAAGCAAAATTGCCCAATATTGACCGACCGTCTTGTGGAAGTCAAACTGCGCGCTCGACAATCAGCGCTGTTACTTAAACGACGAGAAAACTGCCCCCTCATTCTACGTAAGCTTGCAAGAATACTCCTCACCGGAAGCCATAGTAGCGTATATCTCGATTATTTTCTCGGTATCACCGTGTTTAGTAGCGTCGTTTAAACACAGGACAAAATAAACTGACCTTTCGATTGAGTATCGAACTCCAACACGGCCGCCTTGCCCTTCTTCCCACTCGACGTCATCTTCAGCCTCTAAAACGAGCAAGCATCTACGCCATCTTGATACCAGACAATTGTACTTTTACGAGGAAGGAATCTGCCAGCTTTGGCCGGTTTTAAGATCAAGAAACTCTTTGTTTTGAGACCAAAATTCGCCCACATACGAGGTCTTGCTGGCCGGAAGGAAAGTTCGAAAATGCGTTTGCACCCAGGTTCTTTCGACTTAGGGTATCGAAAGCGAGGCTACTATTTGGTCACTATCGATCAATTTTTTTCCGAGCTGGGGACGGGACGGGGAGCGAACATTTTTCCAGGTTTTCTACGTTTCCCGATCCCGGCGGCTCGGCTATCTGTCTGTTTTTTTTCGTCATTATACATCAGGCAAACCTGTGTGCCAAAAAAGAAAGGCGAAATTCAGATTTCAGATTTCTATTGTTTCGCACCATCAAAGCCGGATAGTATTTTGAGTACGTTGGGGCCCCAATTCAAAATATGAGCGAGCTCCAACGACGCTAATTATATAACTTGTAGAGGGTCTGGAGATATTTCTAAGTTATTATTTTATGTATGTTTTTGCTTGAAATTAGGCGATTTGCCTCCCCGGCTTCGCCGTTCCTGTCGAAGACGTGAAACTTCGAAACAAGATGACTGGCTCGTGCGCGTGCTGAATTTTCCAGTCGCGAGATCTTTCGCGTCGCGTTTTTGAGACGCAGACGGCAACCGGAAGAGAACATTTCGCGGGCGAGGAAACTATTGTCTCCTAGATTTTTATGCTACTCATTTCTAAGGGAGAAAAGATACTTAACAATGTGAATGTGGTTTTGTGCGATCAAGTTAAAAGTGAAAGCAGCTCACTTCCGGTTACCGTCCGCGTCTCAAAAACGCGCGTGCTTAAGCTCCCTACTGAGGGACAAAGCAAAGAGAGGGGCTGCTCGCAGCAATCTTCGTGATCTTCTGCAAACGATATGAAAACTTCGGGCCTGATTACAAGGGGAATTTCAGCGCAGCTAACCGGGCTGAAATTTCAGCCCGGCTTCTGAGACAAATCCCCTTAAAATCAAATTGTTGATTACATGAAGAGGGATTCAGCCCGGGGTGCATTTCAGCCCGGGCTGAAAATCCTAGGGCTAGGACCAAAGAAAGCCTGAAAAAAATCTCATGTGATCGAAACGGAAATTCAGCCCGGGCTGAAAAGCGGGAAACAATATGGCTGCCGCTAGGAAGCAGAAGCGATTTCAGTGGAATTAGGCGATAAAGTAGAGAATCTCATTCATTGTCTCTCTAATTTCAAAGCTCAGATAGAGTGTGAAAACATCGACTTCAATGCAGATAAGGTTAAACAGTACGAGGCTACCAGGAAGCGATGAACTAGGCTAGCTTGAAGATGTCTTCTCTTTCTTTGCAAATACGTCTTTCTAGCTGAGAGATATGCAGCCAAAGACAGGTTTCGTTTCAGTTCCATCATCTTCTAGGCTGTTACCATCCCAAAGAGTTGAAAATTGAGCGCCGCCAAAAGGCCAAATTGCGAAAGAAGTAATATTAATGCGGCTATGTTCACGATTCGTTTTCTCGGCGCCATTTTGATTCTCCTGAGACTCTTCGCGCGCAATTTCATATTTGGCGCCGAGGCTAATATTTCAGCCCGGGCTGAAGTTCGTCATGTAATCGCAAAAAAAATTCAGCCCGGTTAGCGGGTTGAAATTTCAGCCCAGGCTGAAATTCGCTATGTTATTAACTGCATTAATTAGAGGAGTAGCGTTGCGTGACAACCCCAATAACGGCTGCGAAGGACTTCAAACAGCCCCTCATTCTCCGAAAATGCACCGTTAGTAGTTGTCAAAAACTAAGTCTGTTTTTTTTTTTTTTTTTTTTTTTTTTAAATCAAGGACTATCAGCCAGTGTCCACGACTACGCTATCCACGATTACGCTGTTCGGGAAAGGAGCCCGCGCTAATTCGGAGCGGAGACGCTTCTTCATTTGCTACGAGTTAGGTGTATCTATCCTGTTGTTTGTTCAATTGTTTTTTTCAGGCAATCCTGTTAAAGCTTCCGTGCGTGGTGCTATGTTATGCTGGAAAATAACCAACAAGTACTTACTTCCCGTAGTCTATTTTTAAGAAGTGATATCTAGTTAATAATTTCCTTATCACATGATAGCTATTGTCATTTCCGGCTAAAATGCGTGCTATAGAATCTGACCAGACGGAACATAATTATTACACAATGAACTTGTTTTGACGATTTTACATTCAGGATAGCACTGAACGGACAAAAAAGGTAAAATGTAATTGAGTCACCTGTGTCTGTATTCTTCACACAATTTTGTTTAATTTACCGATGCTTTTGATAGCTATAGCAAGTCCTTCGCATTGAATATACAATTCGTATTAAACATGTCTAATCTCCCCCCACGCTTTTTGATCAGTACATGTTCGCGTTGCGAGATTTAACAAGAAGTATAGCTCAGCCGTTTGTTAAGTTTATGAATGTTCAGGAGAGCTGGAATGACGCTGAGTATTAATTTGTAAGCTGTGTTCGGTTGTGGTAGACAGTCAAACTTCCAGGAAGGTAACGCGTGACATGTGACGAACGTGATATGAAGCGCGCGTTACACAAGTGCGTTACACGATTGAGAGACGGCCGGGCGAAGTAAAATGCTTTATTAAAACTTACTAAACCCAGGTATACTTGGAAGTTGTATATTAGACTCTTTCCCAGACGTTATGCTAGTCGTCACACAATGGTTCTTTGCGTAATACTGAAAGGACGGAATCTAAAAGGAGATGCAATCTCCAATATTTTTCCTTGGGGCATTTTGGCGAGTGTGATGGAGAAGGATATTAAACTCCTCAGTTTAATAATGGGCCATACGAACAATGTACTAGCAATTTTTGGAGCGGTTTTCGATGCAAACTATTGTTTGCGACTCGCCGTGACTTATATACTCAGTCTTAATCTATTTGCTTTTTAAAAATACACTTGCCCATAAACCATAGGCTTGCCACGTTTGCAAACGGCCTTGAATTTTCATGAATATTACCATGGTCTGATGCATTTGGACGAGACTGAAGTCAGTCCAGCGTATTCTATTTGGAATTTTTATTTGACAAAATCAATGGAAAATCTTGGCCTGTTGGGTAGGTTGTACCGATTAGTTACCTACTTTAGATTGGAAATTCCGTGTAAAAATTCTAAAGCAATCTTTTCAGTGAAATAGACGGACACCAGGCATACGGTATCTGTAGAAGATCTCTGTTCCGAAAGGAGGGTATATGTTTCTAACCAGCGTGTTTAAAACACGAAATGGCGAAATAGCTAAATGACGAAATCGAAATAGCCTGACTACGGGTATGGGCCAAGGTGGGATACGGGTGTCTGCCAAACGGGTTAACCTTTAAAATTATTGAGAGCTAACCACCGTCAAGTCAGTGACATTTAGGAAACCTGAGCGCTACTTGGGCCGAACTAGAGGGCCATTAGATACGGCATTTAGTTATTTTCAATTTCGCTATTTTGTGCCCGTTTCTGACTTATCCATACTGGGAATGTAGATTTAGAATGCCCGTTTAAAGTAAGTTATAATCGCTCATTGGATCTGAAAAATTTTTAAATGGCCGATAACTATGCGGATCTATAGATCCTTGCCAATCATTCATCAGGGAACACTCGCGAGCGTGTAAATAAAAAATGAGGGTGTCATATTTTTGCCAGTATATTTCAATTAGGGAATGCCCTATTGAATATAGAATGTAGAATGATTGGGAATTGCATGATTGGGAATTGCATGATTATCAGTTTAGTCGGAAGTGCATAGAGGTCTTCTGGTTGTTTCAAATGATTGTTTTGACTTCCCGCCTCGTCTGATGTCTTCGAAGAGCAAAATCTAAATTTAAATTTGTAAAAGTGAATATCAGTACAAAGGGAAACGAATAACGAAGGGCTTGTGAGATATCATGTGCTTGATAATAAATACTGCTTTAAGTCGATATTTTTGGTTAATTGCCCTAAAATCTCAGCGAATGCAAACCTCTGTACGTTTCAATTATCCCCGGCGGAAATTAGAATTTTGAATTTGTCGGTATAACATCAATATGTTGCGATGATTTGCAATTCATGAGTGTTGTCCCATACCAGTTATTTTTCCTTCCATATTTTTGGTATGAAAAGGAATACGTGGTTCCTGGGCGATACCTCTTAAAACTCAGATCTGCAAAATATTCTGGTCGGGTTTTTTATGAAATTTAAGTTGTAAGACCAATTTCAAATTAGAGCCTCCCTTATCCGAAAAAGATGATACATCTTTAGTCATGAGATCGTTATTTTAAAGTTCTCTACGCAAGTAAACTCTGTTTCGGTAAGCCAGAAATTTTCTCTTGTTTTGAATTAGCTTGTCTACAAGGAAGTTCTTGTTACTAAGCTACGGATCTTACAGAAAACCATTTTGTCGCCTTTGATGCAAATCTTCATGCTCTTCAGTGTTAAAACTGAAAACCATCAGTCGAGGAACATTTCATGACATTTTTGCCGTTTCATTTGAAGCGCGATTCATCTATTTTACGTGGGAGCCTGATATTAAAGCTAGGAATATATCAGTCCACGACGGGAGGGATCCAAATGAACGATGACGTTTTAGAAATGAAATCTGCCATTATGATACGCAACATGACGTGAAAAAAAGCCGACCGCAGTTCCTACATCTCCCAGCATCCTATTCGAGACGGGGAGTTGACTCAGCTGGGGCGAAAACAAAAGGCCATACGCTAAGTCGCCCGGTGATTGGCTGAAAATACAATAACACAGGTTATTTTATCCACCTATGAAACCGTCATCAATATTTCAGGTTTGGTGCAATCTAATTTACGGTTTAACTGTGGCTTTTAAGGGAGATAACTGCGGAAGGTAGTACGTGAATATTTGCGACGTAAATTTTGGCTTTCATCACGGAGACATGTGATTTTTACACGGAATAATTTGAGGTAAGAAAACTGGATTTTCTAATTATTTGCCTGTCCGATAAATAACCTGTCTACAATTGCTTAAAATTAAAATTCTATACCGCGTTTATTTTGAGGAAAACCGACCGACCGAGCGAAATGTACTTTATACATGTACAGAATACAATTTTGCAACGAGGGTAGACGAACAAAACTTTAACTTCCAGACCATTATTGTCGAAATCCTACCTGATGCTTTTAATTCAAAATTCATCTTTAAAGAAAAACTGAAGAATGTAACCAGCTGGGAGTCGACCAGTTCACTTGTTTAATTATCCTTCTACGCAACATTTACACGCATGTCTTTAAGTCCGAGCAGTGTTTTTGCGTTTCGCTTGAGTGATTCTAGCAGAAGCGCTATTACGCCAGAACGCACTCTCCTACTTCGTTCTTCCTCGACGTTTAATAAATAAAATGTCGCGAATAAATTACACTTGGAACTGTCTTCAATACGTCGTGAGTTATTGTACTTTCGATGGCTACGTTTTCAATGTGTCGAATTTTAAATGACAATAATCGAGGGGCTAGGGATTGTGAAAGTGGTCTCTCAAAAACAACCTGTGTCTGTCTTCCTAGACAGAAAAATCGCCAAGTTTATACCAGCTCTCAATATCTTTCACAAGATATCAAGTCTCTGTTTCCCTCATTCACAGCGATATCAATACGAAAAACAAATCATCATTAGACTCATATGCAAATTCATGACAACAGGCCAGGTTTGTTTCAGGTAAATATAGCTGACGAAAGACCTCTTCATTGTGTTACAAGTAATGTAAATGACTGAGCAGTTCTGTATCTGAAAATTAGTGCAAGATACTTGTAAGCCTACATACTTGTTTCAACGACCAAGCAAAATTTGAAAAATGCATTTTCTATACCCCAAGTATGTGTTATTATTAATTTCGTGAGGTTTATAGTTAAGGTTTACAAAATATTTTTGTTGTCGCAGTTTCGCGCGCCAGGAGAAAGTTTTTGCAATATAGCAGAGATTTACTCAGGAAACATTTACCTGTTCTTTCGAAGGATAAACATCGACGCGTTTTAATTTTGGCTAGCAAAATCAGTTATTGAAAAAAAAAATGAGAAGTTCTAAAGTAAGAGACGTTCGGAGCTCAATTGGGGAGGTCCAGCCAGATTTATAAGCGTGCGTTATATTTCATATAGGCTATACAAACGCATATCACACTATTATATATATGTTGTTAAGGAGAGCTTGAAAATTTTTTCTACTGCACTGCACGCATATAGAGATATAAATACGGAATTTCACCAGCAAAATGGCCCATCAGTGCGTTGAAATATGGATCTATGTAAGGCAGATCCATAGCTTGAATATTGAGCTGACATAAATTGATTTCAAATTTTACGTGCGCGAGCTATTGCAGAAGCTAAAATCCAGACTTGCTCATCATACTTGAAACAAAAATTAGCATCTTTCGAATTTGGGTATTACTTGCAAGAGATTTCTCAGCAATATATATATATTCTTACCAATCGTATATATTTAGTGTTTTGTTAGTGAGCCTATACCTAAATATGTGTGCGACATATATGTATATATGCGTCAAATGATTTTTGACTAAATCTATCAAATTACTTAGCTTGTATTTTCCGCTTATAACTATATATATATATATATATATATATATATATTTGTTTCCTGACGTGAATAACCAGTAAAATCCCTCAGTGCTGTATAATATTCCACTATTGTTCGTTCAAAAACTTCCTTTTTAACGAAAGCGAATAAATTAAAACAAAGTTTCAATATAGCGACTGCACATTAAACCGAAGTTACGTGCTAGAAAGTTGCCCGACGCAAAAAGGCGAACCAATATCATTTCAGAGACATTCTTGTGTTAGCCTTGGCAGCACGAATCTTAGCCGCTTTACAGATTATTACGTTTCGTGTTTTCGTTCTATGACTGACAGGTTATCATGGATGAACATAAAAAAGGTATGTGTTTAATTTGGCATCGAAACTTCGCGACTTATACTCTTTAAATTATAAAATGAACGTCATCAGCTAGGTATGTTCAAGATCACGAACAACTTCTTACTTTGGTTTACAATACAGTAAATCATAATATCTCGTAAATTTTTCTTAAAGTATTAGTTATTCTCTTGCCCAGCGAGGGAGTAACAAAAATTCAATCTTGGTTTTCAAGTTACCTGTTATTGTGGATAACAATTAATGTTTTTGGCCATTTTTAGAAGAACGCATTTTTTATACACTTCGCTTGTGTGTACGCCATTATGCCATTTTTTCAAGACATTATCGCTTTCTTTCAAAACGACAAGTCATGGCTTGTAATGAACCTACTGTTTGTAAAGCCAACGATTGTCAAAACCTCTCTCACTCATTAATAGGCTAAGAAAACGATAATCGGACTCTATTCTTCTAAAAATAGGTCGGTCACGGGAAATGAAAAGATGATTCAGAGAAAACGTTGTCGATGTAAAGAGCACCAAATTCGCTTAATGTTGTCGTTAATGCGTTTTGCAAGTAAAGAAAGAACTAGATTTTCAACTCCCACCTGTGGTGAAAAACGAAAGACATTTGACCGTCGTTACTGACCATTATTGATTTGAAGAAGAAAGACGCCATCGGCGGATTCATCAAGCGGAAAAAATGACCCAGGCGAAATTATTCCATGCAGTCAACAGTGTTTCGAGTACGTATAATTTACTGATGCTATCATGTAACTAGGATTAAGATTTATATCCTGGAGACGAAGTCCGAGATAGAATTAGGGTTCCCATAGTTGGTGAATTGAAAGATAGCTGCAGGGCCGAATACTGATTGAATTGTAAGCGCAATTATAACATCATTTATAAAACATTTATTCATAAGTCAACTTGGCCTCAAAATTGGACAATTTGGCCGCGAATTTGGCGTAAGTACAAAAATTTATCTATGAAATAGCCGATCTCTACGTCGACGTTAAATCGTGTCACATTCGGTGACAGGGCTGTGTTCGGCCATTTTGGCGATGTGTTCGATATTTTGCGGGAAATTGCTCGTGATCAATACTGGTTTAAATTCATTCAACCTTAACAATTCTTCTTTCCCATTTATGAAGGATATTATTGTTACAATCAAGTCACTATAGCTAGCTTTTCCTTGAATATCAGTTCTCGTGTGACCCAGTAATAGTTTGAAATTTGATCCATGTGTTATTTTGTGTTTTCGTCTAACAGAAGAATTAGAAAAAGCTAAAATGCAGAGCTATAGAAGTGTGGAGCAGCTTGAAGCCTTGAGCGGTAAGTACGGCAACAAAAAAGTTTTAAGTCGGTGTTTAATAGTATCATTTCTTGTATAAATAAACGAAGGAACCACGAACCACAGCAGTTGGTTTTTTAATACCTATAAGCGAACACATTGTGCCATGGTTTCCGGCTACAAAAGCACACGAAGTTCGTGTAAAAACATGGCTGCATAAGACCATTGTGACGTTTTGCTTTGTTTTTAAAACTCTAGAAAAATCATAACAAGTTCTTGAAAGAATTTAACTCGAAAAAAAATCGTTGCTCCGCTGATAAAGGGCTTACTGAAATTTTAAAATGATAATTTCAAATTTATCTTTTTAGTTTAAAGCCAGTCTATGTTGTAATTACCTTGTTCAGTCTTATGGACATGAAATCAGTGTCTTGGTAGTTTGATATTGCTCATGGAATTAATGTAATATTGTTTTTATTTTCTAGCTGCTTCACCCATCGGTCACACTATTAAGGACCATGAAACTGTGAGTGTTTAGAAACTGCTAAACTTTGAAGACTATTTCTATATGCGCTTATGAAACTAAAAGCCTCGGCATCATTTGCAGAATATCATCAATGATAATCTTGGTATCATAGAGTACTGGTTATGCAACATGATTTTGGCTATGAGAGTAACTATCCATTGTATAAATAAACTCATTTGTTTTAAAAGTTCCGTTAATAGCAATGTTTCACTTAAAGGGCAATTATACATCATGATCCTTATTACCGAGGTTTGCAAAATTTATCATTACTCATTTTGATAATTTATTTAAATTAACTATAGGTAGGTATCCATAACATTGTTAAGATTCTTTGGATAATCGTATGTTTCCTCAATAAAACAACATAACCTCAGATATAAGTATTACTGACAAGCCAAAAAGCAAAGTCCTCAAATCACATATTTTGTGGGGGATTGTATCTTTTCGCTTCGTTTCGATAGTTTTATGAAAAAATACACCTTTGCGAATTTGTTTTCAACAGAATTTTTGTAGAAACCTCTTCAATGGTTCTAAAATGGTGGTATAATTTGCTAATTTGATTATTTGAAAGTGTTTCAATCTTGCGTCGGCTCTATGTCGCTTTACACCAAACCTTCTGTCCTTGTAGTGAAATGCCTTTGCCACCTAGCCTGCTGATGCTCGAAACGGCAGCTGGAATTTTAATTTGACGCAGCCCGCCACGGCGCCCGCCACTAACTTCGAACGAAGTAAACTAAGCGTCACTGACTTTAAATCTCTGATTTTTTCAGTTAATTCAATAACTGAAAAAAAGAGAACTTCGATTTGAAGCTTAGACTTTATATGGAACAGAAGGAGCGAGAGGTAACTGAATATTTTATATATTTTTTTGGTGTTAATATGTTCAACATGCGTCGGCTAAACAGGCGTCGTCGAAAAGAAGACAGTGCTAGAATGAAAGACTGAGAGGAAGTAAAATTAGAGCAAACAAACAAAGCACACAAAGTACATCGGAACAATTCGGGGATTAAATAAAATTTTGAAGTTGTCCAGTTCGATTTTACGTTGCTTCGTCTTAACTTTCCATGTTTGGCGTGTCTAGTAAAGCTGGTTGTCATTCTGAACCACGTAAAGCTAGAGTGAAGACTAAAGATGACCGAAAAAGTCGTTTTTCTCACAATGCTGTTATCCTTACTGGCTGTTATGCAAGACTTTCGACAAAACCTCTGGAAAAGTTTATCAACCTATCTACAGAGACGAGAAACTTTCATCCTTGTAACACCTATTGGACGATCTATAGCTTGGTTTCGGCACTTGTCTTCTAGGCAAAAGTCACGTTAGATTTTTGCCTTTTTCTAACTACGTGTGAACCTCCTGTTAATCTTAATTTTCCATATAGCTTCAACCCGTAAATGGCCACAACGTTGCGCTCTACTGCTATTATATGGCAAACTATGAAAGAGAGTAATGATGTAACAGAGAATTAACTCTGAAGTGTAAATTTTAGTGCTA
>CM042756.1:1223124-1236667 GCA_022496165.2 Catalaphyllia jardinei
CCTCTGGTCTAAAACGAAGACCCACTGGTCTAAAACGAAGACCCACTTGTCTAAAACGAAGACCCTCTGGTCTAAAACAAAGACCCACTGGTCTAAAACGAAGACCCACTGGTCTAAAACAAAGACCCACTGGTCTAAAACGAAGACCCTCTGGTCTAAAACGAAGACCCCCTGATCTAAAACGAAGACCCACTGGTCTAAAACGAAGACCCTGTGGTCTAAAACGAAGACCCACTGGTTTAAAAAGAAGAAGCATTTTCGTGTAATTATTTTCTTTTGAAATATAAGGGTTTTGCAAATTATGTCTTATATAAGACAACATATAACAATATATAACATATAACAATATATAACATATAACAATATAATAACATGACAATGTTATGTTCAACTTTGAGGTACCCAATTTAGTGGACTGTAAAGAGGCTGAACAAAAATTACTAGATCTATTTTTCAAATTAGACCATGATCAAATAACTTTAATTCTGCTTTCGCATTTGTTTTGGAGATTTCAGTTCACTTTTAAATTGTAACTAATGATTCTAGCAGTAATTACCATGCTATGAGCATTTCTGAACTGCTTTTTGCTATTTTTAGCTATTTTTATTAATTAAGAAGCTAAACCTTTTTTAAGTCTACCTGTGGAGCATCACTTTGTAACATGAGAATATTGTTCCCACACAACTCTGGGAGCCATTGTCAAGCTGACTGCCGCCAACTGACTCTTTTATTTCACAAACCAATACAGCCTCACATAAAACGTGTGTAGGCAAAATATACAGTAGTAATATTAAACAACGGTAAGCTTAGCAAGACTCTATGCCGACAGTCTTAATAAAATTAAAGAATATCTAACCAACAGAGTGTATGGTATCAACTCAACAAAGGGTTGGGTGGGAACTGAGGCTCTAAAATATGTCAGCAATGGTGGACAGCAAAAAAGCAACTGACAAACAACACTGAGCATGTGACTCAAAAAACAATCCCTGGGGCCCAGGCCCCAGAGGTGTGAGAGAAAACATTTTCCACTTAGTTCGTTCCTCAGCCAGTGGAAAATACAACTAATTTAATAGGTAATATTAAATGATTCTAAAGAATTGCATTCCAAAAACATGTAGCTATACAAGACCAGAAGTCACCACCCCCCCCACCCCGCCCAAGAGTTAAATCTCAAATCACATCTCAATTTATGCGCTACGGAACTGAGGGCAAATTAGCTCAGTGTATGGCCATTCCCTGAAGAAAAAGAGGCTTTAGACCAGTGGGTTTTCGTTTTAGAGCCGTGGATCTTCGTTTTCGTCTTTGTCAGCGCAGGGATGCATTTGAGAGTGATAATTTTCCCGGCACAATCAAATTCTTGTACCATGTGGTGAATAAATTTGCGATTCAAGCACAGTTGACCTTTGCTGCTTTATGTGATAAGGACAGTATAGCAAAGTAATGAAGTACCTCATGGTAATTTTCTTATGTGCATTTGAAAAATAGAGTATTGGTGACAACAAAATATACTGAAATCGTCATTGCAGCGTATTTTCTCTTTACTGTTGGAGTTCAATTGCGTTACACTTTTTGACACGTGATGTATCGACCGAGATAAACTATCTGTCAAGTGTTGCACACTCAGATCACATTTTCATTTATGCGATACAGAAATGAGAGCAATTTTAAGAGCATCAAGTCTTTCCTCCAAGAAAAAGAGGTTTTAGACCAGTGGGTCTTCATTTTAGACCAGTAGGTCTTCGTTTTAGACCACAGGGTCTTGGTTTTAGACCAGTGGGTCTTCGTTTTAGACAAGTGGGTCTTTGTTTTAGACTAGTGGGTCTTCGTTTTAGACCACAGGGTCTTGGTTTTGGACCAGTGGGTCTTCGTTTTAGACAAGTGGGTCTTTGTTTTAGACTAGTGGTCTTCGTTTTAGACCAGTGGGTCTTCGTTTTGGACCACAGGGTCCTGGTTTTAGACCAGTGGGTCTTGGTTTTAGACCAGTGGGTCTTGGTTTTAGACCAGTGGGTCTTCGTTTTAGACCAGTGGGTCTTAGGTCTTTGGTCTGCAGACTTTACCTTCGTTATTTAATGTATTTTGTTTGGTGGGATGAGGGAGATCCTTATTCACGTGATTGTACAAAATTCACATATCAGAAGTTCCGCTTACTTTTCATTCAGCTGCTTATATGTCAGAGGTTTGTTGGGAAGCTCACTTGCTGATGACACCCTTATAACCATGGGGTTCAGCTCTTGCTTCTGACATTCTGACAGAAGTTCATGATCAAGTGACACAGAAAGCAGCAGCTCCTCGATGTTTCCCGCAGGCTTGCCTAGCTTAGTGGTGTTTGATTTCACCCCAGAGAAGAAGGTGTACATTTTCACACAAAGTGTGGCTGTGCCATGGAGTCTTTTGTGAGCTTCTGCTAACACAAGATCCTTCTTGGAAGAACTTGCCTTTGTATGTGAAGACTTCTTTTCTGGAAATGACAAAATTGCACAATGTTTCAATCAAAAATCTAATGAATAATGTAAAGTCTACAACAACTAGCTACTCAACAAACAAACATTCAAAAAGTAACCAGTTAAAGTGCACCGGCCCTAACCCAAGAATATTTTTTCACTTAAATAAATTTTTAAAACCTGTTTGTATTGAAACACACGGCACCTATTTGCCAATTTTTAACCCGAATCTTGACTTTTTACAGGCCATAAAAGTTACCAAATCTGGCCATCATCTGTCACATGACCGAACCATTAAGGGGTATGGGTCTATTCCTGATTCGATTTCAGAAACTTCTTTGCATACATGTGTTTACAAAGGCTTACTGCGATGCAAATTCGTCTGTGACATCAAACCAGGAATAGAGCCATGCCCCTTACTAGCTTGGACGTGGAACAGATGATGGCTAGATTTCTAACTTTTACAGCCTACAAAAAAGTCAAGATTTAGTTTACATTAAAAGTCAAGATTTAGTGCATTTTGAACAGATGCAAAGATTTATTTAAGCGAAAAAATATTTTGAGGTTAGGCGCACTTTAAATCAAAACATAGACAACATACTCTTCAGCACCTGGAGCACAGAACCACATGCACTCTCAACAAGTACCACAACAATGAAGGAATATTAAAATAGTTAAGCTTTGTGTACCCATGAGCATGAGAGGTGCGGGAAATAGACAGCTAGCATGAATGCACTAGAGTTGGCTGAATAGTACAACTTTGTGAAAAAAAGTGAAGGAGTAGAGGCATCAGAGAGCAATCTAGCTAGTTCTGTGCTAACTTGTATTTTCCACTGGCTAAGGAACAAGACAAGTGGAGAATAAGTGGAGAATGTTGATTATGCCTTAAAAGGATTTTTTTGAAGCATTGTAAAGGGCTTAGCATTGGAAAGTATAGGCACTATATAAATATTTTTATTATTATTTATTATGTTTTCTCGCACACGTCACTGCTGGGGCCTGGTCACATGTCAGTGTTGTTTGTCGGTTGCTTTAACCAGTCGGAGAGCTCCAGTTCCCACCCAAACCTTTGTTTGTTTGGTCTGTTGTATCATATTACTTTATTTTGCCTAGTAGACGTATACATTACAGATAATGTTACTTAAGCTGTTACTTAAGGTGTAATGGTTTGAGAAATAAAAGAGTCAGTTGGCAGCAGTCAGCTTGGCAATGGCTCCCAGTTGGTTTGTGAGAATTTATATTTATTTTGTTACAGAGACTCCAGCTGGAATAGTAGGTTACGTAGAAGCTGTTGTAAGGTCTCGCAAGTGGCTTGCTACCCTTTGACAGTACAATTCAGAACAAACAACAGAAACAATGCCCCCAGCCCCAAAATAACAGCTGCTACAACGATAAAACAATAGCAGCTTACTACAGGTGTTACACTTCTGGGAATAGTTGTTGTGCTGTAAAAAATATGCACAGAAAGTAATGATTTCTACTTACTTGCGCCATCACTCTTGGAGGGAGACCTCTCTCTACGCGACTGTGATCGTAGCTGCTTTTGCTCTGCACTATGAAGGTCAGCAGCTGTCATGGGTGGAGTGACACCAGCCAGGGTTGCTAAGCGACTGAACTGGGGTGTTTCCTGTTCACCAACTCGTACTTGAACTTTCACCATACTGGCAAAACCAGTACCAGTGGAGGGACTTGTAGTTAAAGACTGAGAGTGAAATGTCTGTTGGCAAATAATATCAAAAATGGAGAGGCTTAGCATTACATGTACCTGAACAGGTGGGGGCCCCCCCCCCCTACTCATATGAAATCCCAGATTTCCGTCTCTTGTTATGGATGAAAGGTCACTTATTTTTAGCCATCAAGGTAATTCTTTTCAGTTGCATAGATTACACATTAAACCACTGTCATTTCTGGTATCTGTTAGGAATCAAATAAATTTAAGCTTGTATCATGATCAGGATTGGTCACATCTAGGGGTTTACGAAATTGCAACAAATTTTCCAACTGGTAAAAATTCACTTTAGTTAGTAAAAATAAAATTTTGTGCCACCTGTTAAATATAGAGACACATGATTGTACATGTAATATATAATAGATTTTTCATTCATACATGAAGGAATTGAGTGGCAACAGCTAATATATGTAGTGCACACTGTAAGACACAATAAAAAGTTCAATTCATATCTTACAGATGGGGCAGTTATGGCTCTGCTAGCATCAGAAATAGATCCCACATCTGTTGGAACAGGATGAAAACTCTGAGCAGTCTTGGAGTGTCGCTTCGGGCTGTCAGCATCTTTATTTAAGGAATATTAAAAAAGAAGTCTCAAGAAAGTTTTAACTTACGGTACTAATATTTTTGCATTGTTTAATTATTCAATATTTTGCTCTCTGGGTTTTACTCTGGGGGTTTTACTCCCTATACATAATTGACCACAAGGTTGGAGCATACTGCTGTGTAAAAGGGAAGAGACTGACATGCCAAAATAGAGAAAACGGGTACTGTGGAGGAAAACTTTCACTTGAGTATTTAAATTGACCTTTAATTTCTAGATATCTTAAATGGCAAAAAAGTACTGAAAATTAAAACAGTTTATTACTGTATGTACCCTTCTCCCTGTCCTTTTTTTCCTGTAAAGGGCTAAAACCTTGGATCATGCAGGCTTGCTCAATATTGTGAATTATTTAAAGTCTGTGTTTAAGAATTGAAGCAGGTTTATTCACCTGAGTGAACAGTGCGTGACTGTTTAGGCTGAATGTTTTCAAATGATTGTTGTTGACTCATAACAATCTGTTGGACTCCTCCATTGCTTCCCTCGGGATCCTCCAGGCCCCTTGAGGCAGCTGGAATCCGAAACGCCTTGGGTCTATCAAACCGTGCACGTGGGGACACTTTGTCTTTCGTGTCCCAGATCTTAAGCTCCATGGAATGGCTGAATAGCCCAATGAGCACATCCTTGGTAATTGTTGCAGTGTGGCTGAAATGAAATACAGTTGACACTTAGATCAGAAGTTGTTACATTCAAGATGCAAATCATGTGTTAATGTAGATTAGTGTGAGGCATACAGTTGAGTATTTGTGAAAAAATGCAAGATGAAAACCAGTGGTTAATTGCCTTACCATGAATGACCCCCTGTGGAGCAGGTATGCATATTTTCTGGAACTGCCCAGCATTTCAGGTCATTAATCAAAAATGTTAAGTGCAAAGCATCAGTCAATGTCAGAGCTGTATCTTATAGCTTTGTTTAGTTATAAATTATCTAGTATTAATTGTACTATACAAGACTGTTGCCTAACAAATATATCAAGGAGCCCACAAGGACAAAAGGCGAGAAGTTAGGAGCCCAACAGGTAACGTTTTGGGAGCTGCTGCAAAAATGTTAGGCACCCAAAACATTATCTTGGGTGCTGCCGCCAGGCTGCTCGGCTCCTGTTAGGCAGTAGCCTTGCTATAATACAAACCCCTAGGCCTTTTAACTGGTTTTTTAAAAATTTTTTATAATTTCTTATTGTAGATATCTTATTGGATTTTAAGACATGAGTTCCTGGCTCGGCAGACTGGGTGACCACTCCCCATGCTTTCAACATTAAATAGTTCATTCATTCACTCACTCCAACTGTATACAGTGAGCTCAAAGAGCAAATTTAGTGGCTTGCATGCATACTGGACCCATCATGCTGGATAATGTTGCCTGCATGTACACTGTATAAATCTCAGAAGCACAAAATGCATGTAACACATGGTGTAGTAAATGTACGAGCAAGGGGGTATTCAGTGACATTGAAGATGCCTACAATCTAAGGGAATGAAAATTCAGCTTGCTACATTGGGCTATTCCAGAGAAAAATCTGTGCTCCACTACACGTACATCCTCCCCCCCCCCCCTTACCCGAATTCTCTTGAGAGGAGAATCAAAGCCTATGGAAATCCAAGTAGGACCCCGGGAGGGGGGGGGGAGTACTTAACAAAGTTTAATATCGTAGGACAGGGGATTGAACCTAACCAATCCTCTTCAGGGATCGCTTTCAACCAAATTTAGATCTGGAAATCTGGGCAGAAAAAAATCTAGTACTTAGAGAAATATGGGTAGAAGGGCAAAGGGGTTAAAAAATGAGCCCATCCTCAGAGTATGTGGATTTTTTCTGGAAATTCCTTTAACCAACCTGTGGGTCCAGGTAACCCAGTTCCTATCACCATCACGCCAAGTTTTCAACACCTTTGAATCGCTCTCAGAATAGATCTTGGCTGCGACGCCATAGGTAACAACATCAGCTTTGACTGGATCAGGGTCACTGGGGAAGAGCTTGTATTCCAGATGATAATAGTAATGCGGTTTTGGTGCCTCAAATAATTTACGTTTCTCCTTCAAGCCTTGAATGCCACGTGTGACAGGTTTAGGGTCAGTCCCATCTGAATAACAGAGAAATGCACAGGTACATGTTCAGTAGTATAATTTAATTTCATAAACAAGGAAGTCGAACCAAATCCTACAATGTGATTGGTTAAGCAGGTAAGATGGTCTGTATCTAAATGCCTACTGTATCCCAAAAGAAAATATTGCCCTGTATGTGATAATTTAATCGTTCACCATGTGTGTTTGGTCAGGATGACTAGATAGTGACCCTGCAATCCGATTTTTTGCATGTCTATCTGATTCGAGTGTGTCTTGACTCATTAACATGCAAATGATTTCAAGGCCAACCCCCATCAAGCCAATGTCCCTGGTGAAGGATTGAACCCAGACAGCTCAATCTGAAGATGAGGGCACAAGCCATGAGGTCACCGCACCTCACATGACACATGTTTTGTATCTCCAAATTTTTAGACTTTACATAACGCAAGAGAATTAATAATTGAATCATTGGAGATGGAAGGTATAGGGCGTTGAATACAATATTTTCCCTGTCTCTGGTATTGTCACTCATATGTATTTCTATAACCAGGTCAATTTTAAGCCACAATGTAAAGATTAAGTTTCTTTACTACGAAAACAAGATAAGCTAATACTGAATTAAAGTAACACAACACTTAATCTTCAGCTTAAATAATTAACACCTAATGACTGGTCCCGAGGGAAACAGCGAATTTTGTTTCCTGAGAATCTCAATGTTTCCATTGAGATTCGAAGGAAACAAAATTTGCTGTTCCCCAAGGGATCAGTCATTAAGTGATTTGTTATACAGCAAAACAAAACCAAAGCAAATTTTGAAAAATGCACTGAGATTCCAGCGACAACATCGGGCCACCTCTGATCACGTGCAACAGTGGTCAACATTTCGCGGGTAACAGTGAACTGTTACCCGTTTGACATCATAGTTTTCGCAATGTTGCCCGCTTGCGGCATTTGGGGGGAAACAGTTTCATTGTTAGATGTCATGTGACCATGAACTAGCCAATGAATGGGCGCGCTATAGCGGTAAAAACGCCAGCTATGTAACAATTACTATTAATTATCGTGCAATGTAACTTGACACCACAAAGTTAAAATTTTTCTGTGTAAAAACTATTGCAAAACACAACCTGTCGGAAAGGCCAAAGCCACAGTAAGTGTAAATGTGACTTTGTGATCTCCCTTTTCTTTATCCAATGTCACGGTCTTGTCGATAACCATATTTTGTATGCCTTGTATCGACAGCTTGCCAAAATGAGGGTTTCCCGTCAACAGATGAATACAGGTAATCTTATGCCGAAAATGGGTTCAACTAAAACTGACAACTGTAGCCCAGCGCTGAATTCTTTTCAAAATGTCCTTTCACAAAGTCCTTGGATCCGGCAAACACCAAACCACAACTCCGTTATAACAGAGGAAGATCGTGCTTTAAAGTGTAGAAGTCAATAATTCCCTTCTCGTTCATTTGGCAGTCCCGGGAAACCGCGCGATTCTAGAAGTCATAAACTCGTCAGGATCCTTCTGTCCCACAATTTTTCCATTTTTAAACTAGGCACAGCCTTTTCTTGCAGCAAGAAGGGTCCACAATGCGATATCAGTGTTTGAATTTCCGGAGATGAAAGCTTCCATCCTGTTCAATCGTTGTTGCCATCTGGTTGCTAAGGGCGGTAATGAGATGCTTAGTCACTGCGCGTGTGCATAAATTAATCTTTATGAGCCGCGCTACTTGAAACCAGCAGATTTACCATTTACGCGGGAAAAAATTGTTCGATCACTCTGTGGCGACCTGTGGCGTTCGAAATCTCAGCAAGTTTTTTCACTTTTCTCCTGGGTAATGTCTGAAGAAATGGAAGGTAAGCTTAATATTGCGTTATTTAATCTCAATGCATTGATCACTTGTTTCTGCTGTAAAGGAAATTGTCTTTTTGTTGTGGGATCGCATCGAGAGATCGATGAAAACTTTGGAAAACTACATGGCTTCGTTCCACTTTGTAAATTTCATGTTATTCAACTTTAGTTTGCTTCATGTTTTTAATGTTCTTAGAGCAAGATGTGGATGATCTTGATCTGCTAGCATGTCTAGTCGATAGTGATTCGGAATTACTTGATAATGACATTGTTGGCGAAGCGATTTCGTCGTCAAATACTTTACAACAATCAACAACAAAGGTTCCTGTTACCACAGAACAAGCGGATCGTGAAGACAGCCTACAATCTGGTACAACAACGAACACAACTATGGAAGAAATGGCAGGCGAGTAATGATTCAGGCTACTCTGATCGTATGCATGCAATGTTAAGCTTACATGTTCATCTCACTTGTATTCCAGAAATTGCAGTTAGTTTGTTATGCTACTGTAATGTACCAGTCAATTCCAAAACCGCTCATCCCCCCCCCGGCAATCCCCGGGCATTTGACTCGGGTTAAGTTCCGTACAGTGGGGAATTTGACCCAAAATGAGGCCCACCCGGTGGGACATTTGACTTTCGTGTCAAAACATCTGTCAGCGGTCGGAAGCAAAGGGTTTTCGCAATTCTTTGATTCAGCACGTGAGCCGCGTTCATGGGTTTGCTCTTGTCGATTCCACACACATTTTTCTGTTGTTGTCAATTGATATAGTTATATCGTGGAATGTGCCTTTGTATCAAGTGTGGAGCGAAGACAAGCTGAACAAGAAATTCGTATTGGCTGAAGAACTTGTTTCCACAGTTGCTTTAACATGCCTGGAGGGTGGGGGATTTGACCCTCTTGAAGCTCAAAATGGGTGGGGGTGTAAGCTTAATAAAGCTTCTGCATATCTCCTTCCCCTGGATGGGATGCTAGTCTATCACAGGGTTACCCCCAGCATTAAAAGTTTATACATCTGGATGGATAGAGGCACTGTGATGTTTAAGTGTCAAACACAGTTTCCCCAGCCACCGCACCTCCTCTATTATCAGTAAAGGCCTTATCATATGAGCCCAGTAACCGGGCTGGCTTGCTTACCGGGATAATTTTTTTTGTCTGTTCATATGGAAAATTTCAGCCCTGTCGGCAGGAATGAAATTCAGGAGAAAACACCAAAATGGTGGATATACATCTAAACTTGTATCCTTCTTTGCATTTGCATACTTCTAAAGTGGAAATACATACAAGGAAACAATCATGCCATTATGGCTGCTATGTTGCTAAAGCAACGCTATTTTGTCTAAAAAGTTTCGTCCTGTTTACTCAGGCTGGAGTGTTCATATGTGAGCATTTTCATCCTGGTTACTGTGATCTCTGTCGCAAAAACTGAGACCTCGGTAACTGGGGCAGCCTGGCTTCTCATATGAGCACATTGAAATTTTTGCGAAGGAAAAAGTGGTGGGGCAAGGTCTCGGAAACCAAGCCAGTTTGCTTAACTGGGCTCATAAGAAGAGGCTTCAAGTTTACATGTACATATGATTAAATAAGATAAATGATAAGCTTGGTTTTTTATCTTAATCAGTGTTATATTTTATTTCATTTGTGCAGCACGAATGGCCACTATGGAAGAATACATTAAAAAACTTGAAGCTGAACGAAAATGTATCCTTTTTAATGCTTTCATTCCCAAGTTTAAAATATAAATTCTCCTTATGGATCATTATTGCAATTCTTTTAGCGTTGGTTTGTTAAATTTGATTGTACAGTGGGATCATGTTTACTTAAGTCATCTGCAGTTGAGTGTCAAGCAATCCTCTCAATCAATATCTTGATCAGTACCCGACGAACATCCTAATCTTTATTTGGTTGAAAATCAATAAACACTTGATCAACAATTGGTCAAGAGTTGGCTGAGTGTAGACTGATCAAAAATTAAGTAAAGGAGGTAAGTTTCTAAAGTAACTGTGGTGCTGCGTCGGTGGGAGTATTACAAGATAATTTGGGTTTATCAACTGCAGCCATCCAGAGAGAACACTATGTTAAACCCACTCTAGAAAAGATCCTACCCAAATTGACCAGAGCTACAGTCTTCTCTACTGCTAATGCTAATTGCGGGTACTGGAACATTGTTCTCAACAAGGAGTCAAGCTACCTCACCACATTCAACTCCCCTTTCGGTAGATACAGATTCAACCACGTCCCCTTTGGGCTGAAAATGCCCCAAGACATCTTTCAGACTAAAATTGGCCAAAAATTTGAGGGGTGCGAAGGTGTGGCAGTAGTTATAGACAACATCGTAGTTTTCGGAAAATTAGTGAAAAGCATGACCAAAGCATGCATGGTATGCTAAGGCAATGCCAAGACATAGGCCTAAAACTGAACCCTGACAAAGCAGGAGAAAATCAGATTTTATGGCATTGTTTGTAGCCAAGATAGGATCCAGCCAGATCCAAACAAAATCTCAGCACTGAAACAAATGTCACCTCCAACCAGCTGCCCAGAACTGCAGACCTTCTTGGGTCTGGCAAATTACATTGGTCCCTTCATCCCAAATTAAAGCACACTAACAGCCCCACTTCGGGAGTTCCTAAAGGAAAGCCACCAATTTGACTGGAGCCCAGCACACGAAGAAGCCTACAGCAAAATCAAGGACTCCATCAGTAGTGAAGTCACCCTAACCTACTTTGATCCAAAAACGAGATCACCTTAAAAGCTGACGCTCTGCTGAAAGGCCTGGGCGCAGTACTCTTACAGGTTAACAAGCCTATTGCTTTTGCAAGCAAAGCACTCACTGATGTGGAAACAAGGTATGCAAACATTGAACGAGAACTGCTTGCTGTGGTGTATGGGTGTGAGATGTTTCATACTTCCCTGCTGGGTCACAGTTTCACAGTCAACACTGACCACAAGCCCCTCACGAGCATTCACCTAAAACACTTGACAGCCACATCTTCGCGTCTTCAGAGGATGCCATTGAGACTGCAACCATATGACCTTGTGATCCACTACAAACCAGGCAAGAGCATCGAGATCACAGATGCACTCTTCAGGTTATCACCAGAGGAAACAGAACCCATCCCTGCGATGAATGTTCAACTGCATGACATCCACCCTCAATTCAGTAACAGCATTTTGCAGAGAATTGGAGAACAAACCGCATCAGACCCAGAGCTCAATGCACTGAAGGAAATGATCCACTCTGGTTGGCCGTCAACCATCCAGCAAGTCCCAGTGCCCTTAAAACCTTATTGGCCCTTTGGCAATGAGCTAGAAGATGGGATAGCCATGAAGAGTCACTGCATCATTATCCCCACTGTGCTACAGAGGGAAATCTTGACAAAGCTCCATGCAACACTCCAAGGATTTGAGAAGACAAAGCTCAGGGCTAGGACCTCTATATACTGGAGAGGGCTAAACAAAGACATGGATGAAATAACCAAGACATGTAGCACTTGCCAAGAGCTGCACCCAAGCAGGGGTTTCAATAACTTTAGTTATAAGCGGCCATTGAAGATGTAATAGGCGGCTGTGACCACTAAAGTGGCTGCAAGGCCCTTCATTAATGAAATCCAAACAGACGGCAGTAAGAAACTTTGCAGGCAGCGGTAGACTGCCGGTAACCGGCTTTTATTGTAACCCCTGCCCAAGCCAGAAAAAAGAGTCCCTGATCCTCACAGAGGTGCTGTCAAGGGTATGGCACACTATTGGTACAGACCTCTTTACCTTAGTGGGTTCAGAGTACCTTCATGTAGTAGTTGCTGATTATTACTCAAAGTATCCATTTGTTAGGCAGATACCAAGGGGACAAGGTAACAGCCACACAGTAATCAAAATGCTGCAACAGATTTTGCGAGCAGGACATTCCCAAGGTAGTAAGATCCGATAATGGGCCCCACTACAGTGGTCAAGCATCCCAAGATTTTGCAAGAGAACTGGGTTTCCAGCATGTGACAAGCTCCCCACACTATCCACATAGCAATGGTTTTATCGAGAGCCAAGTGAAATCAGTTAAAGCTGCTCTTCTCAAAGCGAAAACCGCCCACAGCAACCCTGATATGGCCCTCCTGTCCCTTAGAACCACACCCATTGATCACGAACTGCCATCACCTGCTGAACTACTTGGTCAAGCAATCCAGGAGAACCTCGCGAGAAAAAATCTCCAGAGACGCCTCAAGAGCTGGTTCACACTTTGACATAAGCATAAGCACAAGCATAAACATAAGCATAAGAAAAATATGCGTGAACCCGGGTTACATAAGCATAAGCACAAGCATAAGCATAAAGAATGGAACTTTTTCCATTTTCTTTTGCTTATTTTTATGGTTGTGCTTATGCTGTGCTTATGTTGTGAATCCTTGAGTGTGAACCAGTCATACATAAGCATAAAGATAAGCATATTAAGAGCTTTCTTGTCAGCAGAATACACAAAAATAAAATCCAGGCCCGCTCTGTCAGAATCTGTCAGCTGAAAACATCGCGACGCAGATGAACGAAAAGTTGGTGGAATCTGTCCCCCAATTATCCTTCTTTGTATGACAAAACATCTGCAAACTTTAAAGACAAAAAAAGAAAATGTTGGCTTGGAGTAATGTAGCAAAGGATGTTGGATTACAGAATCTTCTCGTAAAAATGTCTCTCATCCAGACCTTTCTTAGTTTTCTTTGTGTTTGTCTTTGCACAAGCAATCTTTTTCGATTTCTATGGCTTAACAGTAGCAACAATCCAATTTCGACTTCATTATCTGCCATCTTTGATTCCTGACAGGTGAACTGCACCTGCATAATAGCCATCCTTATGCTTATGCTTATGTAACCCTGGTTCACAC
>CM042756.1:1237067-1251485 GCA_022496165.2 Catalaphyllia jardinei
TGTGATGATACGTAGTTCAATGCACTTCCGGTGATGTAGCACCTTATGAACCGTTGTGCCTTGCGATCTTTATATGTAGTTCCTGCCATGTTGTTGAGATACTAAAAGACAAGGAGTTCTTTCACCTCCTTATAATTATAGCTCGTGGCTAATTTACAAGGGAAACTTAATTAGCAATAACAATTGTGTTACTGAGATAGTGTATGCTTCCTTAATAACATTTCTCACTGACAGTGCTTTCACCGCCAAAATCAGTAAAGGATACCTGTACAAGAGTGTCTCATTCTCCCACAGAAGGAAAAAATGTGCAGCAGTCTAAATTAAGTAAACAAGTTTGTGAGAATGATGGAGTAAATCTCGACACAAGTTATCAGACTTTATTTTCAAAGGATAATAAAAGAAAAGCTCACATACCAACACACCATGCAAACACACCAGGTAAAGCCCATTGAATATATGTACATACTAGTGAGCTTTTTGTGACTGATATTAGAGTTGCGTAAAACTCTGGGAATTTATTTTGCTTGAGATGACTACCTAGACTGTAAGTGCTGTTTCTAACTCATATATTTTAAGGTGGGAGCCTTTTTAGAACTAGGTGCGATTTTTCAGGCTTGGAACTGTTACTGTTTTGAATGCCTGTACTATTTATTTGAGGTAACTCTCAATAATTGTTCATTTCATTGTGTTTTAAGTCATAAATTAAGGTAGCAGTGTCCTGTTACATAGCAACAAACTTGACCCACACTTTTTACCATCAATTGCATCTATCTTGAAAACTAAGCTGGTGACCCCATATTTTTTTGATAAAAATCTTTTTGTTACACACAGAAGAAGAAACAGGGAAAATAAGAAAAAATTCTGCGGAGTAGATTTTGCTTAAATCTAAAAAAAGGGAAATTTCCAAGTTGGAGAAATTCCAGTCCGCAGTTTTTTTTACAATTTCGCACATGCATTCTGCTTTTGCTGTTGAATAAGTTTTTGCATTAAAAAAGTAGGGTTACCAGATCCGTTTTTGAAATAACAGCTTGGTGCCTAAGGAATTTTCGCGTGTGCTGCACGCGTAAATTAAAATTTCAACCTTGCATGATCGCACTGTGCGCACACATGAAAGCAGTCCACTGCTCAGTAAAGTCCGCTATTCCACGCGAATAAACGCCAATACCTGCGAATGGTCCGCGGATAGTGTTTTCTTTTTCGCGGTTGACGTTAACAGCATAAGCGGTTAAACAAGAGTATTATAATACCTGGAGTGAGACTAGTCATGTACAAAGAACGAAGAAAACCTGAAGAGTAGTTTTTTCCTGCTGTTTTCTAGATTGATAGCCAGCACGGTCGACAACACAGCGCTTTAAAAGGATGTTTTCCTTTGAAATTGTCTAAAGGATGGTTATTTTCGAAATTAAAAATAACTGATAATGCAAACAGCCCAGTAAACTTGGCAGAAACAAATTTTTAAGAAGAAGAAATTTTTAAACCTTGCATGCCATCTTGCGAACCCTCAGTTGATCTTGTGATGCCCTTTGCCAAAGTGCGTGCTAGAGCCCGGGCATCTCACGGAAATATTACTGTATTGAGCCACCTTAAGGATTATCATTGTTATCAAACTAAGCCTTATTTACCTGTGGGTATACAGATTAGCATTGCTGCTAATTTCTTTGAGCTACCTGTATTGTTATGATAGGCAGCTTTAGATTGAACTATGAGACTGAGTACGAGTACGATTTTCTAATTTCAAACCAGTTCAGTTTCCAGAGCCCTTGCTCTTCATGTTGGTTTTAGGTAGAGAGAGTAGCTCATGGGATGAAATGGCTATGTGTTGTGATAATGGGAAGCCTGAAAACCAGAATTGAAAAGTCGTACTTGTACTCAATCTCATACTCTTAGTCCAATCTAAAGCTCCCTAATGATGATTTTAATGACGGCAATGGTGAGAGTAGTGGCAGAGGCATTGGCAACAGCCATAGTGGTGATGATGATGTTGTATTGTAACAAGGACTTATATAGCTTATTAACAGGATCAAGTCTACATGTATGTGTAACTTGTTTCCTGACTGGGATGCATACTTCCCTGGCCCTCATTATACATGTTCCTCCCCAAAAGTCTAAATTTACAGCAGTCACTGTTATCAGGAAGTTATAGCCACACAGGCTTGAACCACTATAATATGCAATGTTCCTATCTGTTGTTTTTGATAAATTCAAACTCTTTGTAAAATACAGCTACATGTAGCACAATTTGAAGTCGCTTAAATTAAAACAAATGTTTAATAAATTTGTAAGTAGTGCTATGACTGTGTGCCACATATATGAATCATGTACATGTTATGCTACAGTATGTGTAACTGTAACATAATTATAGCTCTTTTACATTTTGGATCATTTTCCAGTTTCTACAGAATCTAGGACTTCCCCTCAGCACACCAGAAAAGGAAAAGCTGATAAGAGCAAATCAAAAGTGGATAACCAGGAACTGAAATGCACGTTGACGGCAAAAACTGTTCAAAGTCAGGTTCCAAGAGGTTTAAATCCAACTTATGGAAACATGAGACCATTGAATAAAAAAGCTGTTCCTGAGCCTGAAACTAGAGCAAGCAAAGCTGATGATGATGAGAATTTCTCAAAAGACAGATTTTCTAGTTTACGGATCATTAATCCCTTGATTTCATCTGTGGTGATGGAGAAAAGAATGGAGGGCCGCAGGATGGTGATGGTTTCACAGATACCTACAAAGATTAAAGGGAATAATGATATTGATGGAGACTGGGTCACGATTGGTGTAATTGTCCAGAAATTACCTCCAAAGAAAAGTTCAAATGTAAGAATAAATATTTTTCAGTGAGTTTATTTCTTCTTTCGTTGATGACTGATGAATTTTAGTCCACTAAGATGTCAGTCAAGTGTTAACCAGTGTGAATCATGTATTGATCAAGTGAACACTCAGCTGCCAATGCACCTGATCCAAGTTGGCATGTCTAAGGATAACATCTACATGTAGACAAATATTATCCATTGGAAACCTCTATTCTAACTCTGATCAATGGTTAATACACAAGTATTCGTTTTCAGGGGAACACTTATGGTATTTGGAAACTCTCAGATCTTGGACCCAACACTGCCAATGAATGTGTTGTACTGTTTCTGTTTGGAGATGTATATAAGGAGCACTGGAAGACCACAGAGGGAAGTGTGGTGGCTCTTCTTAATGCATCTCTCCTCCCAGCAAAAGAGGTAAAGCTACATACTGTAATTAAAAATACTAACCACTTAATAACCGAGAGTGAGGTCGTTACAGGGAAATCTCAAACTAAGGCCTGGCCGTATTAACCCAGCGGCCCGGTCAATACATTAGGCTGAGGTTCGAGATTTTCCTGTAACGACTGAACGGTCAAGGTTATTCAGTTGTTTATTGTGTGGCATGGTTTTTTAATTACTTTTTGCTTTGTTTTTGCAAGCCTGTAGTCAGCCTCTGGGCATTACAGGAGAATAATGCCCTACAATTCAGTGACAATTAGCCAATCAGAGCACATGTTATATTATATATATACGATTTCACCTTATTTTGACTGCTCTTTTAGGCCTAATAAGAGCTACGTAAAGGGGAAAAAATGGAAAGGAGGGCAAGAAAAGCAAGATAAACGGGTGGAGAAGGAGAAAAAGGACTGACTTTCCTTTTAATTTTAAATCGTCGACTTTGGCGAGAAAAAAACGCTTGCTTGGCGCGCCATTTCAATTTCTCTAGCATCGTTTTCATAAATCCAGACATATATATATATATATGGGAACCGCGTAGCACCCTTGAAATAGGAATTATTATTTTTTAAACATGTTTGGGTGCCAGAAGTAGGCAATACTGCCGATACACCAAATCCCCTAAGGTTATTACCCTTTAAAAGGAAATTTGGGAGTCCCCACCGGCCAAAGAAAATTTGACCTCGGTGGGGCTTGAACCCACGACCTCCGGATTAGATCTTCCGGAAGAGCATTTACTGCGACTCACTATCTAAATTACCCCAACCTGCTCCCGTACTGGCCTCGTAGCTCAGTCGGTAGAGCATCAGAAGATCTAATCTGGAGGTTGTGGGTTCAAGCCCCACCGAGGTCAAATTTTCTTTGGCCGGTGGGGACTCCCAAATTTCCTTTAAAAGGGTAATAACCTTAGGGGATTTGGTGTATCGGCAGTATTGCCTACTTCCGGCACCCAAACATGTTTAAAAAATAATAATAATTCACATGTTATATTGCCTACAAACACAAATCATAATAAAATCAATTATTACTCTAATGGTAATCATATTAATTAAAATACTTTCCTCTTGATACATCAGCAGTGTCAGCAGTTGTAGTTCCCAATAGATATACTCACTCCCCAATTATTTTTTCAGGCTAACCAGTTTTCAGACTCATCCTTTGGGCAACCTGTACCTGTGATATGCCCCCCCCCAGCCGGGGGGGGGGGGGGGGGGGGCGGGGGGGCGGGGGGGGGGGGGGGGGGATGTGAATTTACTCAGAAGCTTTTTCAGAAACTTCACCCTTGTATTTTGGCCATGTAAAGGACAGGCAGGATCCACCAGCTGAAGGCCAATACACACATAAATTTCATGTGGCACTACATATGAATGTATATTTGGAATATTATTTAGGTTCTAGTAATTATATTATACCATTAACATGTTGGACTACAAGGTATAATTATTTTGTCATTCTTTTTAGAAATATTCAAAAGACTTGGCTCTTACCCTGGACAATCCAAAAAAACTCATGCTCATGGGAGTAGCAAAAGATCTCGGAAAATGTAAAGGAGTAAGAAAATCAGACAACCGCCCTTGTTCAAATTTTATAAACAGGTATAGCGTCATGTAAGATGTATTATAGCTGGCAAATTTTTCTGGATCACATGCATGTCCAATGAGATTCATGCCCTAGGCTTGAAAGTAAACCACTAGACCATGATTTATGTGTACGATAACCCCAGTGGGGGTGTGCTGGGCTACAGGCCACACTGGATGCCACCTGATCGAGCACTGGCAAATTTAAAGCTTGGGAGTACCAGTAATTTTCACACTTACAATGTTCAGTATACACACACAGTTTATTTCAATTTCCAGCAAAAATTTATTCCATTTTTAGAAAGATGCGTGAGCAGCATTTTTGGCTAATCCTGGGGGTCAATCAGACTTTCCATGTACCTGCATCCAATCAGTTGGAGCTTTATGGGCTGCTGGCCTCACACAGACAGTAACCATAAATAATAATTGCACTAATTCCAAGTGCACTTTGAATATTCATCTATAAAATTTAATGTGGTACTGTTGTACTTTTAATATTGTGTCAGGCAGCATGGTGAGTTTTGTGAATATCATGTGCAAGCAGCCTACAAATCCATGAGAGCTCAGAGAATGGAATGCCAGGCAGGGTATGTAGCCAGTAGGCAATAATAATTATTCTTGCTTAAGATAATCTACATGTACATGTACAGTGTCAGGTTGACCTGGCCACTTTATTTCAAATTCATTGGTACCTCTTTTAAACCACATGTTTAGAAATTGAGAAGTTATGTGCATTTATTGTGTAGACACAAGCATTTTACTGGTAAATGTACCACTCGTAAAATTCATAAAAACTACATCCGGGACCCAAGTGGTTTATTTTCCATAATCTCACATGTGAGTTTATCGATGATTTCATTGACATCAAGTTTGTCTCTTAAATTGTACTTAAATTCGTTGGTGTATCATTGAAACATCTTCAGGCCTTCCTTGAAAGTCAGCAATCTTCGGAATTCTTTGGACATCTTGGGAAATTTTCAGAAATTCTCGGAAAATGTTTGGAAACGTTTGCAGCGCTCCAAGTTCACTTTTTCAAAAAGTCGCCTTTAAAAAGTCGCCTGTAAAATGGTGACCATCACCCGACCTTCACCAGAATTTTGGTCGGCAAAATTTTTTTCCACTTGCCATGGCAACCAAAATGGTCACAGCTTGGAGTGCTGGTTCGTCTGGCCTTCAGAACAATTTTGGAAAATCTTTGGAAATCTTCGGAAGATGGTTGAAAATCTTAGGAAAATCATCAAAAACGCGATCCTTGGTATGTCTATATAAAAGAACATTACACGTTAGCTTGAAGATATGAATTTTATGTTCTCGTGGCAAGAACAATAATGCTGCGCTCACTCGTAAGATACATGTATTGTTCTCACCACTCGAACATAAAATATATCTTCTCACCACCGTGTAATATCCTCTATATAATATACAAGTAATTATATTTATGTACCTCATTAAGCATAGGTTCTGGCTCAGAGACTGAACATCAAAATGTTAATAGCCCATTTCTGAGATGCCTGAAGCCTCAATATGAAAGTGAAAGTGCTCGGTGCATGACCATTCACATGAAAATAAGATTGAAAGGATGGGCACCAAGACTCACCATGGGCAGGGGGGGGGTCACACTGAGTCATACAGAGGGTACTCACCAGATTGTCACCTGATTATTATAGGTTGTTTGCTTACAAATAGGCTTACAAAGGGAGAGGGGGGCACATGGGCACCCCGGGACCCTCCCTAGCTATGCCCTTGCTCACTTTTAGAAATAGGCCTTAAGGTAATTTAGGAATGTCCTCTTTAAGTGCTACATGTTGTAGTCTTATTCTTAAGAATTCTCAAGATTTTGAAGAATGACAATTTGCCTTCTAGTTGTAACGAGGGACATGTGAGAAAAAAGAACTTGAACTGCTTATTTTATCTTTACGTACCTGTTTCTCCTACCTCCTTAAAAATTGACACGTTTTCTTGTTTTTGTTGTTGTGAAGGTTGATTTGATCATTCTCCTTGGTTCCTGTCACCCTGAGAATTCCTCCAGGGTCCAGCTGCCCCACTCGGCTTTTTTTTATTTTAACCGCTAACCCCTTTGACTCAGTCTGATGATAATGTTATGACAAACATTCATCTTGATTGTTCTTTGTGTATTTTAGGTATGGCCCCTCAGATAAAGCACCACTTATGAAAAAGTTTAAAAAAGACCTGAATTCTTCGACCTTTATGTATCAGGGACGCTCAGTGAATGCCTCAAATCGTCCCACGGACCAGAAAAAGAAAAATGTGACTCTAAAGAGTCTTAACATAGGAGATAAGAATGCTGCTGGGGTAACGTCAAAAGGTGTGACAGTCATTGTGATAAATAGACTCAAGGGTTGCACTGTGATGGGTTTTTGGTCTAACAAGTGCTGCTTAAAAACATGATTTTTAATGCAATACGTTTGGACACTGACTACGTTTTGCAACAAAAAAGTGTTAGTCTTCTTGAGCAATAACCATTTGTTTGCTACACAGAGTTCACTGATATAATTAATGTGCTCAACTGTTGTTTTCATTCAAGAGTGCTTGTATAATTAACATTTATTTGCTTTTTTTTTCTGATTGTTGACTTGTTTCATCGTGTCTTTGTTTATCTGTCCACAGCTGATTCAAGTGGTAAACAGGAAAATAAAAGCAATGCAAATTCAGAACCTTCTGACTTTTTGTAAGTGCAGTTTAAGTAACAGCTATATCAAACGCAACAGACCGTGAGCATATTTTCAAACACTGGAAAAAGTTTTGAAAATACGACGCGTACAGTAGCTGACTTTGAAGTGTTTGTATAATAAGTGTGGTCAATCGGTGTTTTGAATGTTTGATAGATCCTCTCAATCCAAACTAACAACTAAGGAGAAACAGAGATCTAATCGCCATGTTTTTTTTTTGGGGGGGGGGGTGGGGGGTTAACTAAATGATGAACAGTTAATAAGTTTGAGAAGTCAAGTACAACAGCAAATCTTTCTTTAAGACAATTTTGTGCGTTTTTATTTTACAGAGTTCAACTTCTTGCACTGCCTACTGTAGGCACCAGAAATCTTGTAAGACATTTAAACCAGGACGAGGAGCAAAGTAAGGGAAAGTTTGATACTATCTATAATGGCAAGATACCGAGATGTGAAATCCAAACTTTTTAACAAAAACTTGTTAGCTGCATTTTGCGTAAGCGATGCAGAACGAGCTTGCCTTGACGGCAAAAAAAACGTGTAACTTCAGAGGAAGGCGTGGAAACACGTGCAGTCTGGTCGATAGGGATTTTTTGCAAAGGCGACGGCGATGTCGGGGACAACTCCTTGTAAAAAATGTATTTATATTTTACTATGGAATGTGCAGCTTTGTAGATTTGTTCAGTGCGCTTATCGGTCGGACAGCGTTTAACTCCAAAAGAAGATACGTAAAATTATCCATTGTGGTTCGCGTTCTCCAAAATACATAGAGCTTGGACTGCATGCGAGACCAACATGCCAAGCACGGGAAACATGTCACTTGGCCATCACGGTGGGAGGGGGTGGGGGTAACGTGCAGCCTGGCCAGTGTGTGCAAAAGAAAAAAAACGTAAAACTTACTTGGTGCAAGTGAGATCATATGTGCTATATTTGGTAAATAGATAAGATATTGATTGCATTCTTTCTCTTTATAGAAAAACCCGAAGAAGAAAGAAAACCCACCATGTCTGCTTCAGAGCTCCTGAAAGCGCACGAGAAAGATATTAAGCGCAATCATTCTCGTTCTGCGAACACTTCAGCTCCGCCAGCCCAAAACGGTGCACCTGACACCCCTATGTTAGGGCGTGGTCTCGCCCCGGGATCTGATCTTTTCTTCGATGAATCACCAAATATTAAGAAACGAAAATCAAATGATGTAGAAAGAGCTAAGGTGCGAGTTGTACCTTTTTTTCGTGTTCATCAATTCAAAACTTTTCTTCCTCTTTTTAGTGATAAATGTCATCAACATCATGTACAAGAATTCTTAACAGAGGAGTCCGTGTAGAAAGTAGTTTGATTTACGGCTTTGATTACACGTACAGATGTATCGAAAATCTAATTCAGTTTTCTTTTTTCTCCTTCAGTTAAGAGCTTTGTCAGTTGTGAGACAAAAAGGGCCCATAGAGAAAGAAGACCCTAACGCTGTGCGAAAGAAATTATCTCCAAAGGCAAAAGAACAAATCATGAAGATGACAGAAGACAGCGGGAAAGGTAAGATTTAAGTAATATATCAAACTTGAAAGACCGTGTTTAAACACATTTTCAAAACACCGAGAAGAGAGTGAAAAATACGACGCTCAGCGGAGTATTTTTGACAAACTACGAGGTGACTGGAAATGCATTCAAATTAACAAATTGACGTCAGTTTTTCATGCGTCTGTCTTGTTATTGATCATGAATTTAGTTGTCACATTAAATATTGTCAAAGTAGCTGTGTATCCCCAATGTGATAGCCGAGTGAATTCGCAGACTACTTTGACAATGTTATGACGAAATTCATTGTCAATAACAGGACAGACGCATTAAAAACTGACATCAATTTGTTTTCTGCGATAAAAAATGGTCAAATTGTGTCTGTCCGCTTATTGACAATAACGATTAGCCAATGAGCGCGCGAGCATTTCTGCAGTTATCGTAAAGCACTTTTTTGAGTGTTTGATATTACTTCGCAATGGAAACTAAAACTAAGAAGAAAACGGAGGAATAAATTCGTGAAAAGCTTGCTAATTAAGATCAGATATCCACAGATACCGTCCTGGTTGTGATTTCTGTTGTTTAAACTTGATGAATTATTAATAAGTTTGAGAACATGGGTTTTTTAATCATCAGTGGAAGTCTCGGTGGACTAGTGCCAGATTAGCGCGCTGAACTCTCGATCGAGCAGTCTGTGTCGAGCCCTGCTCAAGGTTTTTGGGCAACTGATGATTGTCCTTTTTCAACAAAAATGCTTACTTCCCAGAATTCATTTCAGACTGTAAGTGTTCTAAATTAACTATAATCGTAAATTCAAAGGAACTTGAGAATTAACGATAATGGTTAGTTCAAAGAGGAGATCATGCTGTCTTGGGCAAGACGTTTCTCTCACTGTCTTTCAGTCCACCCGGATATTCCTAAAGTTGTGAGATAAAGCAATAACGAGTTGTTCCTTTTTTTTCAATTGTAGAGAATGATGACGACAATGCAGATCAAGACTGTAGAAAGAAGAGAAGGCGAATATTAGGGCCAGAATTTGGTTCCATAGATCTGAGTTCCGATGAAGGCAAGAAATTATTGGCAGCAAAATCGCAGCATGTCGGAGCCGTTAGAGCTGTGAGTACCATTGTTAATGTGACATTTGTGAAAAACGAACCAGAAAGTTAAACGACAAAGTATATTTTGGTGCAGCTGAACGAATATTTAGGCTCCGTCCACGGTACACCGAGGAAATTTGAAAACACAGCTTTATTTCCACGATTAGGCCTACCGTCCAAACTAATCCGTCACGAAAACGAAGCTTTTCGAAAACGCTCTTCAAACGCGGCTTTGCGTTTTGGTGTGGAGGGAAACGTTTTGAATGAACCTCATAATAATCATGTGATTGCCCTGTTTGAGTTTTCCTCGAATACAAACCAAAAATGAACAGTGATATTTCTCCATAAAAAAGGCAAGCTTTTTGCGCTCTTGGACCACAAGAGGGGAAAAAGGCGTGAATTTGACACTCTCCGGTGATAAACTAAGGAAAAGGTGAATTCTAATCTTGTTATTGACAGCAACAAAGGCGTGAATTTTGCAATTAATAGCACTAAGCGGAGAAAAAAAAGCACGAGGTTTGCACTCGTTATTACTCAACAATCAAGAAAATGTGAGAATTTTATTCTGGGTGGTAATAAAAAGCACGAATCACAGTGCCGTCTGCGACAACCCAACAAAGAGACACGAATATTGTACAGTCTTATTCAAGGAAAGCTTTTTCCGTGTTGAAAGTAATGTTAACGAATTTTTGTCTTTAGGCTGAAGCTGAAATGCAGGAAAAGTATTTTAATGAATTAGAGAAGAAGGAACAGCAGGAGGACAAAATGAAGACAATCACAGAAGTTAAAGTCAGAGTAGTGTGCTGTAAACAGGTAAGAAAGTTACAACGCGCGCTGTGATTGGGCAATTTAGAGGGCCGATTTTTTATTATACGACCCGCTTGAATATAAAGCTGTTTTTGTTACCAAATTGTTTCGTTGTTTATTGCCAGGTGTTCTTATATTTTATAGCATGTAAAAGTTTAAAACTTTTGTTTTTAAATTTTACTTTGGATTTAACAGTGATGATGAAACACGACGGGCATTTAAGAACACGAGGGAAATGTAGAAAACACGAGCGGCAGGCGAGTGGTATCTACATTTCTCGAGTGTTTTCAAATGTCGGAGTGTTTTATCACAGTTTGTTACACGACTCAGGCACTCAGAGGGCCAATAACTAAAATTTAATCAATGAAAATGCTCTATTGCCAGTCCAGTATTCTCTAAGTATTGGACCGGGCATTGTCCTGAATGATCCCGCACTTGTGAAAAACCTTCAAAGCTTTCTTCATGCAGTCGTATAATAAATCTCTTATTAACCAAGCTTGCTCGGGACCGTACAGGGAGAATAGCGGCCCTCGGTCTTTTTTGTACGGACCTCGCTGCGCTCTGTCTGTACTGTCAAGACCTCGGGCCGATATTCTCCCAGTGGTTAATAAGACATATTTATTATATGGCTAGTGTTTGTAGGCGATATAACGCGCACTCTGATTGGCTAAGTGCAGCTTAACGCTAGGGCATTATTCTCCCGTAATGCCCACGGGCCGATTACGGGTTATGCAAATTAGGAAAGAACACGAAAGGTATCCAAAGCTAGGCGACATTTGCTTTATTTACATTGAAAACGTTGTGATACAAGACGATGAGCGACGATTAACATTCAAAGAGTTAATTTTATTGCCATTTTAAGGGGAAAAAATGAAGTTACATCGGCAAATTACGAACGAATTAAATTGAAATTACGAAGAAATTGAAATGTTCATAAGCTTACATTTAAGAGCAAAACCACGAAAGGAAAGGAAAACTGCCAGTGAAATTAAAACATCTCAGCGATATTTGTCGTCAATAAACGAAGGAAGCACGGTAGAAGTTTTGGACTTACCGGCTGCTGTCCTTGACCACTTATTGGCAAAGTTTTTTATACATATTGGAAAACGGATGACGTCGATTATGAACCTGATACCCTGTCGAGTTTGCAGCGAAGTATACAGAGCTAGAGGTTCCTTTCCGAAGGCAGGTCTCCTTTCACTGTGATTTCACCATTCAAAAGACAATTGGTGACACCGAAGCAGTACAGCAGTCAACATCAACAAATTCTCTTGTTGTAACACAAGCTAGTTTAAACTTCTTCAAGGACCATCAGATTTGAACAGCCTAGCGGATTATTTTTTTCCAGTGAGGACATTCGCAGCATCTCTGAGCGCCAGTTCAAGATCTTTAACGAGCCAGTAACTATAATCCAGTTGTGCTGATTCCGTTTAAATTGTATTTTCTTTTTGCCGACACGGCTGCACGGCTTTTGAGCAAGTTTGAAGAAGTTTTCTGTAGGAACTGACGTTTGGCGGTTGATTCTTGTGAATGTCGATGAAAATTCTCTTGTGATATACTAACTAACTAAAATACTTTTTTCAGCCGTATTGATCATTGTTTTCCAAAAACAAATATATTTTCTTGACGGAGTACACGTTAGTTCACTGAATTGACACTGAATTCTGTTATGCAGTATGACAGTTTGGAAAGATGAATGAATAGATAAGCGCGCGCATCACCGGATGTAAAGTAACGTCTTACCCTTGAATTTAGATTGTTTTCTTCCTTTAGAACCGTTTTGTTAGCCATATAATAAACAACTTAATAACTTCGACCGTTTGGTCGTTACGGGAAAATCTCAAACCTCGGCCTACCGTATTGACCTTGCTATCGTTCGGTCAATAGGGCAAGGCCTCAGTTTGAGATTTTCCCGTAACGACCTCACTCTCGGTTATTAAGTAGTTAGTAATACACGGCTTAGGCTTCTTTATTTGCTTTATAATATAGATTTTACGCGTGCAAAACAATAAAACATGCTTTCTCTCTGTTATATTTAAGCCATAGACCACAAGTTTCTATGGTTTATAGGCAGATATACCACTTGGGATGTTGGTAGAACACTCGTAGAATTCGTAAATCACTCACTGGCGGCTCATGATTTACAAATTCTTCTCGTGTTTTACAAACATCCCGCGTGGTTTATCAGCCTATAAATCATAGCTTGTGGTCTATTGCTTAAATATAATAATTCAGGAGACGCGGGCTTTTTCCTTGAGTAACCATAGCTGATTGACCAATCAGAGCGCGCGCATTGATTTGGTTATTATATTAACTCTGATAAAACATAGGTTTTCCACCAATCAGAGCGCGCGCAGGGTCCTAGCTATATTTTAAGGTGCATTAAAACGTGGTAATGACTAAAAAACGGTTGGAAATTTGAAGCTGTTCCGCGTGGCTAGAAGTCGCTCCAGAACCCGTCACACACACACAAGATATATTATGAATCAAATATCTTAGCAACCTCGCTTTCTCGGTCTGTACTACGCGCTTGGGCCGTAAATCGAAGGGGAAAAACTCGGTTAGAGAGAGGTATTTACTATACTGGATACTGGTTGTCCTGATATACAACCAAACTCTGAGAGCTAACATTGTGTTACTGGGGTAAATTAGTAGTGAAATTTTTGTTTCTAATCTGAGGCCGAGTTGAAATGTTTAAATTACTTACGTTTGTTTTTGTTGTAGTGCAATTACGTAGCAGAGAGTGCTTCAGAACTGTGTCGCAAAGAAAACCACTCACTGAAGTACAGCAAAACGCTCAAGAAATTTTTCGTGTGTAAAGGTTGCAAACAGCGCACAATAACGTATGGAGCACCGATTCCCAAACACCCTTGCAGGTACATGAGAACTTAAGAACCTCAATCACTGCATTTTATTAAGTTATTTTAACCACATACAAAATTATCTTTAAACTGAAGGAAACCTAAAAATAATAGTTTAGTAAATTAGAAAAACACCAAATAGATAATAATATACCATAAAGGAACAATGATTGTCAAGGATGGAGAAGATTAACTCGGATTACAAACGACGAACTGTGACGTGGCTCCTTCAATCCAGTTCCCTCCCGTCCCCTCATCTCTCCTCCCCTCCCCTCCCCTGTTCTAATCCTACCTTTCTTAAATCAAGCTGTGCAGAGTTCAAGGCATGACTGCAGAAACGTTTTTTTTAAATTTTTTTTCCCTTTTTTCAGGCAATGTGGCGCTTCCAACTACGAGAAAACATCTATGTACAAGGTACCGTACCTTACAACGCTTATCTGGCTTTGCTTGTTTCTTTGTGTTTTGTATGTTATGTCAGGAGCTAGGTGCCGTTTTTGACAAATCTTTGTAGAGTATCTCAGTGGGTTTAACAGTATTCATATAACGAGAAAATCAAGACAATTCAAAGTAATCACACCTTAACAAAATAAGAATCATGACACAAATTTAGAAAAACTTACCCAAC
>CM042756.1:1266485-1287122 GCA_022496165.2 Catalaphyllia jardinei
TTGAACTCTGTATCGAGAATTCTATTTTAAGAACGTTACATGTTTTAATTTTAAAGACATGTTTCGATGTTGCCAACATCATCTTCAGTTACATAAAATTTGAAAAACCGTTGGACTTTATAGCAACTAGTCAAACGTCATCATCATCATCATCATCATCATTATTTGCCTTTTAGATATAACAAAAATTAAAAAAAAAATACAGCACGCAGGTTGTAAGGCGAGGAGACCTCAGGAAACCACCAGGCTTATAAGAGAGGCCACCTCGACATCACAATATTAAGTTAGATAAAGGCTGCGAAGGAGTGCGGCAGAAACTGACTCAGAAAATATTTTAATAAAAACTGACTAGCACTTTTTTCTTAAAGGTAGAAAAGCTTGACAAATTGGTAATAGAAGGAAGAAGACAATTCCAGACCCTAGGTCCTTGGTAAAGAATTCGTTCGACAGGAAACACGCGATATAATATTACCGGCTGTTCTTGTGTCATATGTGTGGACTTGTTTGTTTGTCATGAACAGATTGAGAAAAAGTGGAGGCAGCAGACTATTGTGGTAGCGGAACATGAATTTAGCAATATCCAGGGTATTGATTTGGGAGATGTCTAAAATTTCCAGTTTGGAAAATAGAGGAGCAGTATGTGCTCGATAGTCTGAATTTGTAACAGCTCACTTAGCCCGCTTTTGCAGATAATAAATTCTGTTTAAATTAGATACGTAAGGGGACGATAACATAATTAATCAAGATTAAGTGACAAAAACATTTGCGTGAGTTACAAAGTGTGAAAGAACATAAAGCCTAAAGCGTAAGTGTCAGTTTGACTTACGCTTTAGGTAAATTTTTCATATGCTTGAATTGCTTGAAAATCACTCCCCCACGGGCATTTCACTTTTGAATGTTCTGGCGGGGCAAACCCCTAGTGAAAATAAACTTATGGAAAATCTTTTAAACTAAAGTAACTAAAGTAACTCCAGCAGCAGAAATTACAAAGAATACAGAAAGAGATATGATGATTATAAACTAACAAACACGCCTTGGTATTGTGATATATGTAACAATGGTAACAATTATAGATTAAGAGGGAAATGGTCTCATTTAGGCACTAAAAAACATGAACGAAATCTCTATAAACAAAGCGATTTAATAAAATTAGAATAAAAATAATTTTAATTTAAAAAAAATCGATACCTATGATATAGTGAGAAATGATAAAATCACAAAAACCATTTATCAGTTCATTTAAGCCTGAAACAATAAAAAATATATCTTAAATTGGCCTATTAATAAAATTGTTATAGACCCAACAACAATAGTTGGTGGGAAGATAACGAAAAAAGTAAAAAGGCCAAAACTACCACCCCCATTAATCCCAACACAAGCGCCACCACCAAGGCCTATACCAGCACCAAGAAGAAATATAAGACCTATACCAAAACCAAGAATATTATCAAGGAGGCCTGTGCCATTACCTGGAAATAATATTCCACAACCATTAAGACCTGATATTGCAAATTTAATAAACAAATTAAAAAACTATTATAAACCTGAAATGATAAGCTCATTTAAAAAACAATTAAATGATATAAAGAACCAAATAAAGGCAGTTAAAAATTTAGAAAAAGCATTAAATGATTATGCAGTCTCTGCTGAAGTAAATATTTTTGATAGAGTAGATCCAAGAAAGCAATTTAATTTTGCTTTCTATTGGGTAGAGAGATTTTTAAAAGACTATTTTAGAAAGAATAAGGGTTTAAAATTTAGTCTTGCACTAAGAGTACGTTTTTATAAAGAGAAATTAGATGAGAATGGTAAACCTTATAAAGAATATGTAGAGGGAACATTCGGTAATGTAGATAATCCACAAGTTTTAACAAATGAAGAGGAGATAAAAGAGAAGTATGAAATTATTGCTGATTTAATAATGGAAAAAATATCAAAATGGTTATCTGGGGGTTCTGGATTAATAATAGAGGAGATATTAAACCATTATATTAATGTTGCAAAATATGTGCCACTTAGTGGTAGTTCATATATTGATCTTCCAAGTGAATTAAAGAACCCAAAGAAAGGATTAATTAATTTAAAGAATAAAGATAATATGTGCGCATTATGGTGTATAATTAGACATTTAAGACCATTAAAAAAAGATCCACAGAGAATTACTTTAGATGATAGGGAATTTGCAAAGAGATTTAACTTAAAGGGTATAAACTTTCCAGCAAACGTCAAAGATATAAAAAAACTAGAAGATAGAGTTGAACTAAATATTAATACATACACATATGATAATGGAGTATATCCATTATATATTAGTGAGAAAGAATACAGTGATTCTATGTGTATGTTAATGATAGAAGATGAAGATAATAGTCATTATGTATATATAAAAGACTTTAATAAACTACTATATAATAAAACAAAGCATAAGTGTAGAAAACACTTTTGTCTTAGATGTGAGCATGGCTTTTCTTCAAAAGAAATTTTAGAAAACCATAAGAAAAACTGTAAAGATATAAATAATGGTAACGCTGCAACAATATTACCTGAACCTTATCGAGATAAAAATGGCAAAATGAGAAAACCAACTACTCACTTTAAAAATCATCATAAAAAATTAGCGCAACCATTTATGATCTATGCTGATTTTGAAGCAATATTAGAAAAAATAAATAGTAGTGTAATCAAGAGTGATGATAAATCTTATACTGAAAAGCAGCGAAAACATATACCATGCAGTTATGCATATAAACTTGTTTGCTGCTATGATAATCAATATAGTAAACCTATTACAATATACAGAGGAGAGGATACAATAAATAAATTTATAAGAAGTTTACTAGAAGAGAAATACTGCAAAGAAGTAGTAAGTAAACACTTTAATAAACCACTAGTAATGACTGATGAAGATGAGGAGTCTTTTAATAAAGCAGATAAATGCCATATTTGTGAGAAAAAATATAAAGATGAAGAAACTGGTGTAAGAGACCATTGTCATATTACTGGCAAATATAGAGGTTCTGCACACAATGCTTGCATGCTCAAATTTAAGATAAGTGCTGATGGTCTAAAAATACCAATAGTATTTCAAAACTTGAGAGGTTATGATGGTCACTTAATTATAAGAGAGATTGGTAGCATAATAAAAGAGGAGAATGAGAAGATAGATATAGAGAATAAGAGGATAGATATAGAGAATAATAAGATTTATGAGGAAAACAGGGAATATTATAAAAATAATCCTAAAGCTTTTGATGAAATTATAATTCCAAATATACCACATTTAGATATAAAGATAATACCAAAAAATACAGAACAATATCTAACCTTTTCATTAGGAAAACACTTATCTTTTATTGATAGTGCTCAATTTTTAAATGGAAGTTTAGAACAATTAGCAAATAACCAAAGCAGAGAAAGTCTAAAATATGTTAGAGAATATTTTACAAATGATGAAGAGTTTGAGTTAGCAAGAAGGAAGGGTGTCTATCCATATAGCTACATGGATTCATTTCAAAGGTTTAATGACACTATCTTGCCAGATAAACAATATTTTTATAACGACTTAGTAGAAAGAGGAATAAAGGATGATGAATATAAACATGCACAAAAAGTACATTTAATTTGAAAAATATGGGTGAATATCATGATTTATATCTAATAATAGATGTCTTATTACTTGCAGATATTTTTCGAAAATTTCAGAGAGACTTGTCATAAACATTATGAATTAGATCCTGCGCATTATTTATCATCGCCAAGTTTAGCTTGGGATGCTGCACTTAAAAAGAGTGGAGCCTATTTAGAAAAACTAACAGACATTAAAATGCTTTATTTTTTTGAGCTTGCAAAAAGAGGAGGTATATGCTTTATTTCACATAGAAAAGCAATAGCAAATAATCCAAAAATTATTAATTACAATGAGAATGAGAAAAACAGCTATATAATGTATCTTGATGCAAATAATCTATATGGATGGGCTATGTCAGAACCACTTCCATATTCAACATTCAGATGGGTAAATAATTTTCCAGAATTTGAAATGTTGCCAAAAAAGCCAGGAAGTGGTAGAATGTATGAAGTAGATTTAGAATATCCAAAAGAGTTGCATGATTTACATAATGACTATCCATGTGCTCCTGAGAAAAGAAGGTTAACGAAGGATATGATATCAGACTATTGTATCCGAATAAAAGATCAATATAATATTGCAAATTCAAACGTAAAAAAGTTAATGACAACACTTTATGATAAAGATAAATATGTTGTTCATGAGAGAGTTTTAGAGTATTATTTAGAATTAGGATTAAAACTAAAAAAGGTGCATAGAATACTTGAGTTTTATGAAAAGGATTGGTTAAAAGAGTATATTCAATTTAACACTGATCAGAGAACAAAAGCAAAGAATGGTTTTGAAAAGGATTTTTTCAAACTAATGAATAACAGTGTATATGGGAAAACAATGGAAGATGTTCGTAAAAGATGTAATGTTCATCTGGAGACAGATTATGATCATTTCCTAAAACTTACAGAGAAACCATATTATGCTGGTTGCAAAATATTTTCAAAAGATTTAGTTGCTGTTAATATGAGAAAGAAAAAGGTGACCATAGATAAACCAATATATTGTGGAGTTGCTATTCTTGAACTAAGTAAGTTGCTTATGTATAAATTTCACTATGGATATATAAAGCAAAAATATGGAGATGAAGCAAAACTATTATTTACTGATACTGATTCACTATGCTACAAAATATATACTGATAATGTATATGAAGACCTAGACCAAAATAGAGAATTGTTTGATAATAGCGACTACCCAAAAGATTCCAAATACCATTTCGGAGAAAACAAAAAAAGTAATTGGAAAATTCAAAGATGAGACTCACAGCTACCCTATAACAGAATTTATTGGATTAAAAAGCAAAATGTATTCATATAAGATAGAGGAAAAAAATAAAGAGGAAAAAATAGAAGAGATAACTAAAATAAAGGCAAAAGGAGTAAAGAAATATTTAATAGATAATGATTATCCTAAAGAAAGATACTTTAATTATTCTCATTTTGAGAGTACTCTTGAAGATAATCAAATAATGCGAAATAAAATGAAATGCATGAGAACAGATCGTCATGAAATCTATAATATTGAGTTAAATAAAACTAGTCTATCATGCTATGATGATAAGAGATACATATTAGATGATACAGTGAGTACATATGCATATGGTCATTGCAAAATTTAGGATAAATCCTATAAATCTTCTAAATCTTTTATATCTATCCAACTGTTGAATTTTTCTGGGTAACCTTTCCATTTAACTAAAGCTTTATCACCTTTTTTTCTAATGACTTTATCTATTCTAAAAACAGTTTGATCTGTCTTTTGCAGCTCTTCTGTGTAAAAAGATCCTTTTATTTCTTCACCCTCTAAATCTTTTATTTTGTAAGTTATAGGAATTGTGGGCAAAATTCTGTCTATAACGAATACTTCTTCTGTCCAATTTGGAGTATATCCTTTATCGAAAGTTTTTCTTTTATATTTGCTTATACGAACAGTATCACCCACTTTAAATATAGGTTTAATCTCGATTTTGCTATCTACGGCATTAATTTTTAAATAAACGTTTCCATAGTTTTGTTTCTTTCTAGCTTCATTTGGAGTCATACCTATGCTTCTATTTTTACTATTATTGTAAGAAGAGAGTATTTCATCCAAAATATCAACGTAAACAGTATTATTTCTCATTGTAAATATCTTATACATTTTTTCTTTAATAGTTCTGTTCCATCTCTCACAGACAGCTGACTTTTCTTCATTTTGAGTAGAATAAATTTCTATATTATTTTTATCTAATAAATCGAGAAAATGTTTATTATAATACTCTTTTCCTTTATCGACCCATAACTTTTTAGGCTTTGCCTTTTGTAAAATGGTTTCGAAAGCTTTAGATACTTCTAAACCAGTTTTACTCTTTAAAGGTACAATCCAGCCATATTTACTAAAAAGGTCTAAGACCATAAGAAGATATTTAAAACCTTTATTCCATTTACTAAGCTTTTGCATATCTACTAAATCAGAACACCAAATTTGGTCAACATTGTGAACTATAACTCTTCTCTTATTGAAATTACGTCTTATAGGTTTATGTAACTCATCTGCTAATTTTTCTTGCCACTTTAAATTTTGGTCGTTTTTTTTTTAACGTTATAGCCCGGGCACCCAAACCTAACTTTCTTTTTTTATCAATCATATTTCTAGCCAACCAGTGCCCCCATTGCCGCTTATTCCATGGAACTGCATCAAGAGATTTAACCATCTTTTTATCTGCTTCATGTTTGCACTTTTTATCATCTCCACAAACACTATAATCAACATCATGCTGCATTGATATGGCATCTGCTGTACCAGTTGGTTTATCATATATCTCTAATATTTCACTAGTATTTTTATCAAATTTGAGTTGTTTATTTAAATCATTGTATGGGCCAGTATACTTATGACCAGGTAGAGTCCAACCACCTTTTGGTTTTGGAAGCTTGCCAATAGCTTTGTGAACATCTACTCCCTTCCCCGCTATCTTCTTTGATACATCATCAGTCAATGAATCAATAGCTCCATCTAAATACTTTCGACCTGCTTGTCGTAATTTAGTTTTAACTGTGTCAGATTTAATTGCTTCAGCTGCACCTCTCCTACCTAAGTTAAATAATCCTTTAGCGCCGGCTGCTAAACCTTTAATAATGGCCTCATCAAATCCAGATCCATGTTTTTCTCTCAAATCATTTATTTCTTTATTAGATAAAAACTTAAACTTACTACTACCACACTCCTCGCATTTTACTTTCACACCAACTCTATTATTAGATGTCATTACATATTTTTCTGATCCGGGGACATTGCCAGTATGTTTTCTCTCTTTAACACAAAATATTTGCATATATAAGATACTAATAAAAAATATCTTTAATTATAAAATTGCACCTATAAGCGGTATGCTATTAAATGGACTATTTGGGCCTAATAGTAGACCCTTTCCTTTTTTCTTTCTACCCTTTTTAGGTTTAGATGCAGCTCTAGGAACAGCACTGCTACTTCCTTTAAGGAAACGAAACTTTGTAATACCGCATTCAGCGCATTTGCACTTAACTGCATTTCTACCATTTTTAGTAACTACTCTCAGCTCACTACCTGGAACGCACTCAGTTTGCCTTTTCTGTTTTACACAATAAGATTTCATATATAATAGTACTCTAAATATTATTTTAAGTACTGCTTAATTTTTGCTATATTCTCTTAAAATAATATTTATCGCCATCTATTTTGCTGGTTGCTGAGTTTTGAAAGCCATTTAATACTCTTGATATAGATGCTCGGACAATACCCAGAGCTTTTCCACACTCAAACATGCTGATATAATCAGTAGATTGGTCTGAATTTATGTTAGTAGCTCTCAATAAAATAGGCCTATTATTCTTATGATCAATATTTCTATTCCTAAGATTTTCACTCTGAGTTACTAATTGTAAATTTTCTAGTCTATTATCACTTTTATTTCTATTAATATGATCAATAACAAGCTTTTTATCTCCAATTTCACCATGAAAACATTCATAGATAAATCTGTTTTCTAAGGTTTTTTCGCTCTCCATTAAAGTAAACATTAATGCTTTTATAGCCATGTCTGTCACAAGTTCCAATATCTCGAAGGATTCTCTTGTTTCTAACTATTCCTTCAACATTAGCTTCATATGTGGTAAAAATAGGGTGTGGGTAAAAATATCACTCATTATATTAGAAACAAAATATTAAAAATTTTAATATTTGTTGCTAATATAATGGAAAAGAAAATAGCTGATTATAATCTGTTTATAGATTTAAAGGGGGAAATAGCAAAATTGGAGAGAGATTAAACCCACTATAAAAGGTTATACCTAAAGTATAAAATATTTTGCTGTTGTAGAGATACGAGCAGCATAAAGTATAATAGAGATATAACAAAAGATATTTTAGACTCAAAGCGAAGGGTTATGAGAAATTGTGAAAATAGTTTTCGATAAATTTTTCATTATAATTTGTGTCTTTACGGAATACACTTAGTAAATCCCAATAATCAGCGCCCCTATGCATCTCATTGAGAAAATAGAGGCAGAAATAACCACAGGTAGTAGTATATAAGTTTTGTATTTGCGTGTTTTGATGTAAAAGAGTTAAATTTTTCATCTTAGCATGATCTACTATTCTTTGAAAGGGAGGCATACCAAAGCTATAACTCCATCTCTAACATAAGTTGCAACCCAATGAGAGCCACTCATGTAAGATGGCTCTAAATTATAGATAAAAAGGCCTAATTTATGATTATGGGGCACAGAGACGTCTCTACTCAATACATCATTTATAGGTATACCTAAATATTCACACCATTCTAAGAGATCAAAATTACTCATTGGAACTGTCTTCTTAAATTTAAGCTTTTTGCCTAGATTGCGTTTTTGGACCTTTTTTTTTTACTCATTCCCTTAGTTCCTCCTATTCTTGGACCACCCTCACCCCAAGTACCAAAGAATGGAGGTGGTACTGGTGGCATACCTATTCTAGGACCACCTTTGCCTATTCCCTTTCCTTTAAACATATCTAAGAGCAATGGTATTCCAATACTAGCTAATATAGTTCCAATTCCATTACCAACTTGTTTCCCAGTAATTTTAAATCTCATATCACTTCCATTGTTATAAGCATTAGCTAAATCTCTCTTCTGAGTCTGGTTAAGCAAATCACTCATTTCTGCAAGCCTATAAAGCTCACTATTGGGTACCCTAAATATTTGGCCACCAGTTATTTTTTTTACAATCTGTCTAGTTCCCTCACTAGCTAAACCAGCAAGAGAAGCTAAACCAGCCGTTTTAGCAAGAGTTGGACCATAATTTCTTAAGATAGGCAGGAGACTAGTGAAAATACCACTTCCAGATTGTTTTCTAATTTTAGTCTTTGTAATTTTTATTAAGGCGCCAGTACCCTCTCTCTTAGCCTTAGCTACTCTATGGACTACATTAGAGGGAACGAGTAGAGTGTGACTACCAGTTAAATCTTTATTTTTTAATCTTATACGTATTTCTTCCCTGTTTCTGTGGGCTCTCCGGAGTTTTGAGACCTGACCTTCTGAAAGATTGACATTTATTTTGTGTAATTCAGTCATTATATTAATTATTTTTAACTATAATAATTCTTTTTAACTCATAAATAATATTTATCTGGAGACTAATCACTTATAGCATAATAATTTTCGCGCTTCTGTGTGAAAATATCAACTGGCTCCGCTTGCTCCTCTGATTCACTATCACTATCATCACTATCAGCGAGGAGACATTTACTAAACTTATTCTCTTCAGGTTTATATTTAACCTGCATTAATTTGGGTTTAAGAGTCAACCCAAAAGTCCCCCGGCAAAGGGAGAACCATGCAGCAATAAACGTAACCCTTGATTTTGGCCCAACCCCACAAACCATCTCCTTTTTCACACCATGCCAATCAAAAAAGGTAGTCTGTATGTTATCCCCTTTATAAAATACACAGAACTCCATTTTAGATGGATAATCTAGATATTCTCTATCTTTTGTCTTCTTATCTACTTTATAAGGTTTTTACATATTCTTTCCATAGCCCGCCTTGACCATGCTCATCATAACCCTCAATATTACTCCTAGGGATATTTTTTGCTAGAGACCATTTATTCCTGTAAAAAGCTTCAATAAAAAACTGATCTAACTCTTTGGCTTTCCTCAGATAATCTCCCTCTAAATTAATTTGCATACTTGTTCCAAGATAATTTTTATTATTATCAAAGTTTTCCTGAGTTCCAAATGGCGTAACCCCATCATAAGAGACATACATTGTCTTTCCCTTATATAAAAGGGGTATTTGAGTTCCATTGTAATTGTTTTTCTTTGGGGTTCCAAAAGTTATCTCATCTGTGTCTATATCAATAAAATTAACAATAGAAAAGCTCTCGTTCTCTCTCTTTTCACTTTCAGCTCCATTTGCTTTCATTCTATATAACTATATAAATATTTTTTCTAAATTTTATTTTTTTATGATATTTTTCACACTCATATTTTATGCAGCGGCTTATACAATAACAAGTTGATCTCCTACTTTATCAACAACAACATCTTTCTCATATAGGACGATAGCGTGAACTCGGAATTGGTCACCATCATTAGTGTTAATCATATATTTAAGAATAAGTTGCTTTGGATCTCTACTCACTCCCTCAGCTTGGCAACTTAGGTCAAAAAAGATTAGAGGATAAAGGGATGTGAAATTAGTGATGTTAAGTTGAGTACCAGTATTATAATCATTCTTCTTCCATGAATAACCCATTAGAGAGGAGAATATTCTGCTTTTACTCTCAGAGTCAAAGTCCCTTTCTGGATAGAAGACTCCATCACCATATTCAAGTCTGCAGCTAGTTAAGGTACTATTAGCATCACCTGCATTTAGTTTAAAGGTATCAAATATATATGGATTTGCAGTCATTGTATTGTTCTTGTTTCTCTGTAAATAGACAAAGACATATCTTACTTTATCAATAGAGGCTGAGATTCTGAAATCACCACTTGTATTTATTAGGTCTGATTTCTGATACATTTCTCGTAGGTATTTCCATTTACTTGGTTTTTGGAAATCAGAGACAAATTTAGTCATCAGAGCATCTTTAGGCTGTAATCGGGGAACCCATAGGTAAAAACGATCCATTACTAATCTGGTTGTATCAACAGCGCCATAAAGCGTTTCAGCATCTGGATTTAAGTCTATTTCAAATTCAAGTTGCATTGGTGGTAACATTCGTCCCTCTAATTCTTCAAAGGAGGAGTATCTGTTTAATGGAATAGTCACATTAACTCTACTTCTATCTGCTGTTAATAGTCATCTCACTTCTAAATTAGGGTTATTTGCAGCCACTGTTGATTCAGCACAATCTAGATACCAAAAACTATTTTTTGCTACACTTCCGGCATAGTAATCTGAATATTCTAATAGATTTTTTGCAAAAGTAACAAGATGAAGATTATCAGTATCATAGATAATTTTACCACCACTCTTTATAACAAGATGCCTAATAAGTGAATGTGAGCCGCATAGTAGTGTTGTCCTTGTGGCAGCGTTATCTCCACCATCAGCCTTTAGATCAAGATGGAATTGCACTTCAAAATAGGCATTATACCAATCATAAAAAGAACTTCTATCGTTTATTACGAATTAATAACCATTCTTCTGTTGCTCTGAGCCATTTGCAGGAGCTCTTATATTGCTCTCAAGTAAAAATCTGACTTCTTCATTTCTCTGGACGTTTTCTGGCGATCGGAATGACATATATATTTTAATTAATATTTTTTTTAGATTGCATTTTAATATTGTGCTTTTAGATTGCATTAAGATTGTGCTATAAGATTGTTAATTAATGTGTTAACTTCTCTCTGAGTCATTTTACCTGCTGTCTTTTTTGGCGCTCTCTTTGCCCCTTTCTCCTTTCCCGATAGTCTCTCTCTTATAAGATCACCTGATTTTTCTGCCATAGCATTGGCTTTCTCTTTTGCTTTTTTAGACGCTTTAGAGGCTTTTCTTGCTATTGCTTTAGCTACAGCACTTCCCACAGCACTTCCAACTGCACTTGCAGCTGCTCCAAGTGGCTTCATTATATTATCAACTATAAGGCCATTTCCTCTGTGCACATAAACATATCTTCCAAGAGATGGATGATACATCTTTCTGAACTCTCTCGATTTAAGCATATAATTATTACTTACTTATTTTTTTTAATATCAGTGAGAATGCAGTATCTGCATTATTTAAGTAGACTGGTCTTCTTAATCCATCAGTTATATAGATGCGGATACTTGAAATACTTGTTTTATTTAATGGGTTATAAACAATACGCCTTGGTTCAAGAGTAAAACCATAAGATGCTCTTAAAGTTGCAGTACCAAAACTGTAAATAATATCTGATTCCTGACCATCAACTAATGAAGTACTGGTTAAATCGCAGTGAATATGTAAAACATCAGTATCCTCTGTTATATTTGGTGCTCTCACTCCTATATTTACCTCATCTTTTAGAATCTCCTTATCATAGCCAATAAGTTCATTAAAATCAGATTTAGTTAAATCAAGCTGATAGTTTGCGTCCAAAGTTATAATAACTCGGAAAGTTGGATCATCAAAAGTAAGTGTAATAGGATAGTCTTCATTTCCATCTCCATCAACTATTTTTGTCTGGGATTTGATATAATTGTCTAGGTCTCCGTATAGCTAAACACCTTGGGTAAAATCAATATCTGTCCAAGTATTACCATTATCTTTGCTGTATGATATTACCTGATTATTGTATCCAGCATTGACATTTGTCCATGAAAAAAACATTAAGATAATTCTGTTAAATCCAATATAGTAGGTTGAGTCTGAATCTAGCATTATTGTTGGTGTAAACCTCGTATTAAAATCACCTGGTCGATTTCCTGGTTCATTTTTTACAGCAAAACTACTTAGCGTTATTTCTCTCTCCATTTATACTTAAATTAAAAAATATTTTTTAATTAATTTTTGGTATTGGCTTTTATTCATATGTTTTGAATGTAAGAGTGCATCAGGTATAGTTACACCCCTATTTCTCATATCTAGGCTTGTATTACCATCTTTCATTTCTGCAATAATGAGAGTCAACTTATCTAGCATTTCTTTTGGATTATTAAAGAAAAAGGCTCCACCTCCTTTTGTAGTACCATAACCCTTGTATGTTTTACTTTTGAATTTATACGCTTTAATATAATCATTAAGCTCTTTCCGTAATTTGTCAGATCTAGCATGAGCTAAATCTCTCTCATTTTCAGATATTTCTCCCTTTTTAAATTTTCTTGTTGCATTTGATTTAAGAGCAATCACTTGTTTTCTTCTCGTCTCTGCGTCTTTTACAATCTTATTTAAATAATTTTTGCTTTTTGTATTTGTCATCTCTGGTTGAGATAATCTCGCATTTACATCACTATAATTTGGTAAATCTAATTCATCTAAAATCTTATCACCTTCTAAATCCCCTGTTATTTCTTCATCATATTCTTCTTCCTCTTCCTCTTCCTCGGGAGGTGCTTCAATTGATAAATGATCTCCAGATTCATATGGAGGTGGTGCTTCATCAGGTATTTGCCAAAAACTAGGATCCATTTCATATTTTGGTTGATATTCAAAAGGTTCTTTTGGTATCTTAGCTATTTGTTTTCAGCTTGAGGTGCTACATAATCTTCTACATTTAGCAATCCCTCCACATCCATATCCTCATAGGGATCTACTTCTGGCGCATAATCAATACCTCCCTCTCTATTCGCTCTGGGTAACTGAAATCGCACTCTCTTTTGGGGTTTAGTCCGTTCGGCTATTTGATCAAGCTTATCTAACCTAAAAGTCTTTGCAATCCTTTGATCCGTGCTTTTACTCTTTATCCTCGCTTCTGTTATTTCATCGTAGAGTTTTCTCTTCTTTACACCTGTGTTTGTCCTTTTAGCAGCTAATTCTTTCCATTTCCATAGATTCATATATTAATTTAGGTTATATTTTTATAAATCATACAATATAATGTTATATTAGAGTATTCCACTAATTGGAAAAGAATATATCCATATAATTTATAGATGAAAATTCCAAACTATGACTCAACATCCAAAGCTAATAGCAAATACAAAAGACTCAAACCTTTTATGCCATCAAACACTTTCCGAATGCTTATCTGTGGGCCAAGTGGCTGTGGTAAAACAAATACTCTTATGCATATGCTCTACAACCTTCTCTACTTTGATAAAATTTATCTATTCTCAAAAAGTCTAGAACAACCAAAGTATCAGACACTAATGGACACATTCCAGCCTATCTCTAGAGAGGTAGGTTATGATGTTATTGAAGCCAGTAATGACGAAATAATACCTCTATCAGAACTAGATGGTGATAACCAAAAAATAGTCATATTTGATGACTTTGTTTGTGAAAAAAATCAGAAGCCTCTTGTGGAATACTTTATTGGTGGTCGTCATAAAGGTTGCAGTGTTATCTATCTAAGTCAGTCTTATTATCTCACTCCAAAAGATATACGCCTTAATTATTCTCACTTCTGCATCTTTGATAGTCCCTCTTCAGCAGAGACAGCGAGAATGTGCAAAGAAGTTAATGTTAATAAGTGTAAATTCCTTAAAGCAACTTCTGAACCTTATAGTTTTGCTTATATAGATAAAATAAATAAGACAATAAGAAAACATTTTAATGAAAACATCTAAAAAAAATTATATATTTAATTTATATATGTCTGATTATAAAGATTTTCTCACTAACGCTAGTTTAGAAAGTACTGACTCAGAAGATAGTGACTACTCACCCCCTCAATCTTCTTTTTCTCAATCTTCTTTTTCTCAATCTTCTTTTTCTGAATCTCAATCTTCTTTTTCTGAATCTCAATCTTCCTCTGACTCCCAATATACTTATACTTCCAAATCTCTATCCCAAACCCTGGGTTCACAAGATACAACCGATTTATCTGATAGTGATTGAATTTAAAAATTAAAGGTTACAAAAGATCTATTACTATATATATATATGGGATATAGTAATGGATTATTAGAACAAAATGAAGGCAAAGGTGGAAAGGGAGAAAGAGGAGAAAGAGGTCTTCCTGGAATTGGTTTCCGTCTTACAGATGATGGTAATTTTGATATTGATGGAAAGAGATTAACAGATGTAGGAGCACCCTCCCATGATAATGATGCATCTACTAAAAAATACACTGATGATAATTTAGACCTTAAATTAGACAAGGATTTAAAGAGTGATTTAGACTTAAAGACCCATAAAATAGTTAATTTAGCTGAGCCAACAGATGATAGCGATGCCTCCACAAAAAAATATGTTGATGGTTCAGGCGATACCCATAGTGTAAATTATTATTTACAACCGAGTTTTAAAGTTTATGAGGGATCAACCGAATTAAATGCAACTGATAATGGTGGATTTAAAGATTTATATTCAAGAGTAGCATCTGGAACAAATAATGACTTTGGTGGTCAGACATACTTGAATTTAAAGATGACAAATGATAAACTCCAAAATGGGGTTTACACATCTATTTTTAGAATAAAATGTAAAGAGGGTAATAAATATTTGAGGGATTATACCCATATATTCAGTGTGAAGGCAAGTGGTGGTTATAATATGATAAATTATTCTAGCAGACAAACCGGTGATACTACAAGATATTTTATAAGGTTTAATAGTAATGGTAATGTTGGTCAAATAGAATTACAAATAATTATGTTTAAAAAAAATCCATTAATACTATTTGAATTTTATACAAGGGTAATAAAAGGATCACATGGAACTGGTTTTAGTGATGATATATTTAAAGTCACAGATGAAGATGATAACCATGAGATTCTTTATTTTGAAAATATCAATATGAATAATAATAAAATTGAGGGTTTAGCCAATCCAGTGGGTGATAGTGATGCGGTGAATAAAAAATATTTAGAGAGTGAGACTGATAAATTATTGCCTCTCTCTGGTGGGACAATGACTGGTAATCTTAATATGGATAATAGGAGAATAGAAGATTGTGGTAAATTAGTTATGAAGAGAAATGGGCAAAGTTTAATAGATTTAAATTTAAATAGAATAGTCGGTGTAGGTAATCCAGTAAATGATAATGATGGAGCAAGAAAGAAATATGTTGATGATGAAATAGCTAAAATCCCATCAGTAGACACTTCAAATCTACTAAAGTTAGATGGTAGTAGGTCTATGACAGGTGATCTCCAAATGGATACACACTATATTCTTCAAATAAAAAACGTAGATGATCACATAGATACTGACTCATTAACCGTTAAGAGAAAAGATTTATATAGCGCAGTAAATAAAGAATATCTTAATGAGAATTTTATTAAATTAAAAAGCAATGCTGATGGAACTGAGGCTTTTGATCTAAAGCAGAGAAAAACACAGAACACAGCACCATATTCTGATAATTTATTTACTGATAATGATCTTGTTAGTAAAGCGTATGTAGATAGAGAAATTGCTAAAATTCCTTCGGTAGATACTTCAGATTTATTAAAATTAGATGGTTCGAGAGCGATGAGTGGTAATTTAAATATGGGTAATAAATACATAGATAATCTCGCTACAATTATTGAGATAGATGGTGACCCTGATAATAGGACAGAAATATTAAAAAGAGCAGTTAACTTTGATTTTTTTTGAAAAAGAGAGAGCATACCTTAAAACATTGATTTTTGATAGAGTGTCAATAAAAGGCGATAATATGACTGGTGACCTAAATTTCCAATACATTGAACAGAGCGGCCCCAATTCGGGCCAGACAATTAATAAAAAGGTAAAGGGAATAGCAGAACCAACAGATGGGAGAGATGCTGCAAATAAAAGTTATGTTGATAATGGTGATTTAGTAAATAAAAATTATATTGATTCAGAAATAGCAGAAGTGCCAACACCTGATGTTGATAAAGCTTATGTTGACACGACAATACAAAGCTCTGAAGAGAGAGCAATTGAGTCTATTGACCAGGAAAATCTCTTTAAAAAAGTAATGGATGATGACCTTTTCAAAGAGGATGATGATGATATTCATAAAATTGGAGTCGTTAATAAAGATTATCATAAAGTAAATCAAAAAACATACCATTTTCAAATTGATTATGACTCAAGTCTAGGTTATTATAGCACAAGATTGAGTATTGATGTTGTATATCTACCAACCGGAAACTATACTATTGTTTATGAAATGTATATTAGTGATGGTCTCTCTGTTGATGAAATTAATGCATCTAGTGGCACTCTCTCTGTCAGTAAAATTAATAGCAAAATAGTAAATAATAACACTAGAAGTGTGATACATTTTAATAAGGGTATTATCAGTCCTAGTTTTGATGATTTAGATATTGATATTCGTCTTAAAGGTAAAACAGACGCTAAAACAGATATTTATGTGGTAGTCTATGGTGTTAGAGGTTATCAGAATGATGTTTCGATTCATCTCTGGGACCGATTGTATTATTTTGATAATGATGTGCTTAATTTTGAAGCTCCTATTGATATGAATAATAGACAAATTAAAAACATCTCTCTAGGAAATGAAGATGGTGGTGCTATCAATTTTAAAAGTTAAATGATTTTAAAAATTCTTTCCAAACTTCAGCCTCTAATTTGCAGAGTTCTATGGGGACAGTCCATTCAGATTTACAAACGCAATTAGACAAAAATGGTAATTTAATTAAAGCTATATATAGAAATTTAATAAGAAATGATGGAAGATTTTCATTGATAAAAGGGGTTTATTTCCCTGATTCTAATGATGGTAGAACTGAAAATAATTATTCATATCAGACAAATGATGATAACAGCGGTGATGTCACGTTTTATTTAACCTTCATACATAAAGCTAGTACAAGTGATAGCATGATAATAACTTTACATTGGGCTGCTCATGGTGGTAGTCATCCTATCAATAGTTTTATTAGTAAAGATAGAGTAGTAGTTTCCAGAAATGCCTTAATTAATGAGTCAAGTCTAAAAAGTATTAATATTCCTGATAACGCCAAAACAATTATATTTTTGGTTATTTATTAGAGATGATACTATTAAATTTATTTTCAGTGGTCTCTCTAAACAGATCACTGTAACTCATCCTCGATTTCAGAGTCCAAATCATGAATTTAGTATAATCTGTGTCAGATTCTCCTTTCACTATTAAGAGAGGTTTAATAACCAAAAATATCTATAATTTGAATAGTGATGCTTATGGAGATATCAAAGAATATGAAAAGAGTCAAGGAACAATTATTTAAAAATTATTAATTACTTATTCAATATATGGGTTTCAGTAATGGAGAACGAAAACTAGAGTAAAAGCAGTGAAAGGCGAAAAGGGAGATAGAGGTATTGGTTTCTCTTTGACAGCCGACCAGCATTACCACATTAAGAACAAAAGATTAACTAATGTATCTGCTCCAGTAGATAACAATGACGCGACCACTAAAAAATTCGTCACGGATTTATTAAAAAATAAAGCCGGAACTACATATGTAAATAATGAGTTAGCTAAAAAAGCCAATAAGACAGACGTTCAGATGATAAGACGATAAGTTAGAAGCGAGCGATCTGAACATTATAAATAACACTTTGATTGTGCATCAAAACAATAAAGCCGAAAAGAGTTATGTAGACAACCAATTAGCAGGTAAAGTTTACTTAACAGATTTTAATACAGCTATAAATCTGAAAGGAAATGCGTCAGACATAACAACCCTATCTAATACAATAGATTAACTCGAGAGAAACAAAACAGACAGTGCAGATTTTAACGCTCTAATTGCTAATATAAATGACTATATTACCTTTCCGAAACCAAAAGTCGCAATCTATGCCGAAGAAAATGGACCTCTCTCTTACAATGCTTTTGAATGGTCTTTCGGAAATGGAGCAACTGGTCAAAACTATGGCTTTCCAATTCCTATTTCTTCTAGAATTTTATATGGTGCTTTGTCATCTACTTTAAACAATAACGCTCCTGAATTAATTGTAGTAGCAGTAATTGTAAATGGTAATGAAGTAGGAAACGAATATTATATTACAAAACCTTCTGGACATTTCTCAACTACAACTGCTTTTAATTAAATTATTGAATTAAGCCCAGGCGATAGAGTTAATTTTAGAAGTAAAACTAACAGCAATGTCACACATAGCATAATAAGTCTAATTATAGAGCTTGACTTATAGGAAATGCGTCACAAAAGGCGCATTCCTAAGATCCCTAGAAACGCACTTTGTTGTGATAAAATAAAATTGAAAATTTTTTCAGTTGCGTCGTTTTTCTGCTCAGGAATGCATTGTTCATAATCAATTCAACAGCTCTTCGCATTTATAAATAATTTTCCTGTAATTATTTATAAATATGAGTAAAATAATTTGCGATTTCAATCATATTTCACCAAACTTGAATAGCGATCAAATCAATGAAATGATGGATTATTACAAAACAATTCATCGAAAATGGTTTTTATATAAGAAAGCTCATAGGCATTACAGAAATATTAAATATGCAGCAAGATTGTTTTCAGGAGCTATTGCCGGAGGCGGTATTGCATCAGCTATTGTCTCAGGATCTATTTTTTCTCTTGGTGGTTCTCTGCTAATTGAATCTTTGCTTGACTATAAGAATGTTAATGAAAACATGAATAACTGCAAGTATGCTTTCCACAGCTATGCCCATATTCTTATTAGAATAAAGAGTGCATTAAGGCGAGGTAGCTTTAATAATGCAGATCTTATTACTGATATTGCTAATTTAGATAATTTCTTTGTTGATATTTGTCCTCATGTTGGCAAGTATGAAAAGTACTATTATAAAAAGTATAGTGAATAAAACAAAATAAAACAAAAAAAGTGATTTTTAGCATAAATTATATGTTAACAAGAAGTCAACATAAAAAATATAGAAACCAAACAAAATTGGATAAAAAGTTATTAAAAAATATTGCTAGAGCACTAATAAAAAAGAAAAAGTTTGACGATGCTAATAGAATGAGTGAAGAAGATGAAAAAAGAAAAGAAGAAATTATATCAAATATTATTAAGTTAGAGGACGAATGGAAAGAAATTCACGATAAGTATAGAAAAAAATTGATACTCAAAATTATATTATATGGATAGTGAAGCAAAAGCAACAATAGCAAGGTCTTATTATAATGCCTAAAATTATTCCTTATGGTAATAAAACAATAAATGATTATATAAGAAGATTTAGTGATGATGAATTAAGAAAACTAGCAAAAAAAAGTTTTTAATGAACATATGCTTATAGACTTTATGAAGAAGATTTTAAAAAGTATATCGAATTTTGTAATCAATTTGAAAAAGCAAAAAGAGAAGATAATTATATTGATTCTTCAACTCTTCCTTGCGGTTGCACCGACTATAGTGAAAGAGGTTTTTCAAACTCTTGTAGATGTAACTATCATTAAAAAAATAAAGAATTATCTTCTCTAAATTGAGTATCAATTTTTATTAGCAAATCCTTCAAATTTGCCCTAGATTTCTGTAGCAGCCTCCCCTAATATTTTTTACCTTATCAAAAATTGATACCCAATCTCTCCTTTATTTTTAGCCGCATTTTTTTACTCAGTTGAGGGATGAGCTGGTGCCCCCCAAAACATATACTACTTTCTTCATTCAAAACAATTAATATAATTTGCTGGTAGCCTATGAATCAGCCTTGGATGATCCGATGTATGTCCTGTTCCTGAATGATTAAACGCCGGGGAACCTCGCGGCTAACCAATTACCTCATCGATCGCTCTGTTTCCAGCAGGGTTGTCGTGATGTGCAGGGGTAGTACACCCGACTAGTAACCAGGGGGACGCGGGTTCGATTCACACTCACGGCACATATATGTTTTTTCATTCAAAATGGATCAGTTAGTAGTTCGCTGTCGCTATTTCTTCATTCAAAACTACTCAATTACTATAGCAAAGCGTTGTGTATCCTTTGGATCCTACTAACTTGTGACTACATCTCACATCTGTCTGTATTT
>CM042756.1:1302459-1307459 GCA_022496165.2 Catalaphyllia jardinei
CAGAAACAGGAAGATGGCCAGTACAGACCTGTTCACTATGCGAGCCGTAAGCTAACTCCACCAGAAAGCAGATATTCTCAGTTTGAAAGGGAAGCCCTGGCGGTGAAGTGGAGCTGTAAAAAATTCTTCCTGTACATCCATGGAAACGAATTTGAAATATGCACTGACCATAAGCCACTGATCACTGTACTTGGTCCACATTCCAAGCCACCTTCAGCCAGAATTGAAAGATGGATGTTATACATGCAGCAGTTTAAGTATAACATCAGAAACATCCCTGGCAAAGAAAACGCTGCTGATGCTTTAAGCAGATTGCCAGTAGATAGTGCAGCTGACACAGCCATCAAGGAGACAGAAGAATATGCACGCGCCATAGTTGCTGATGCCATACCTGCAGCATTAACACCTCGCCAAATTGAGAGAGAATCCGAGCCAGATCCTACCCTGCAACTGGTTCGCCATGCCATCACTTCTGGTGATTGGTCAAAACTCCAAGGAACAACATACAAAGCTGTTAGAGATGAGCTCTGGATAATGGGACAACTGGTCATGAAAGGAAAGAAGGTTGTCATGCCAGAGAAGTTGTGGAATCAGACCATTCAACTTGCTCACTAGGGTCACCAAGGAATGGTACGAACAAAATCTCGATTAAGAGAGAAGGTGTGGTGGCCAGATCTTGACAAACAAGTTGAAAAGTTAATCAGAGCCTGCTATCCATGTCAACTGGTTGGACCCAGACCAAAGCCAGAGCCAATAAGGTCAACACCACTACCCCAAGGCGCGTGGAGTGAAATTGCTGTGGACCTACTAGATATTCCAAAGAAAGGACACTTGCTTGTTGTAGTTGATTACTACTCAAAGTGGCCAGAAATAGCTTTTTTGACCAAGACTGATGCAGGAACTGTTATCAAATGTTTAGAGAGCATGTTTCGCACTCATGGTTTGCCTGAAGTCCTCAGAAGTGATAATGGCCCACCGTTTGCATCACGAGAATTTGAAGGATTCCTTGAGTACTTGGAAATTGACCACAAGAAAGGCATCCCGTATTGGCGTCAAAGCGATGGCGAAGTAGAGAGGTTCAACAAAACCCTCCTGAAGATAATCAGAATAGCACAACTGCAAGGCAAGAATTGGAAAAGAAAAGTACAAGACTTTCTTTTCCACTATCGCAGCACTCCCCATGCCGTCACTTCATTGTCTCCGGCTGAGCTTCTTATGGGTAGGAAGCTGAGGGACAAGTTACCACAGGTTCAGTCTCCTCGTGGTCAGGCTACTGAAGCAGAGTGGCAAATCCTTCCCAGAGAAAGGCATGCCCGGAGAAAATTAAGAGAGAAAGAATACGCTGACTCAAAGAGGCACGCCGCGACAAGTGACATAGCAGAGGGTGACCTGGTCCTACTTCGTCAGAATCGAGAAAATAAGTTGTCACCAACATTCGAACCTGAGCCATATCGTGTCCTGGAGAAGACTGGAAATGCAGTGGTCATCGAGAATTCCGCGGGCCAGAGCAAAATGAGAAATGCTGGTCACATGAAGAAGTTTGTAGACCTAGGAACTGAGAGGGGTGCTATAGATACTGATCTGGCCGCTCCGTCAGTAACAACCGACATACCCAATGAAGGAGTTATCTTTGAACAGGATCCAATTGGCTGCACCTCTCCCATTGACACCAGCTCAAGAAGGGCCAAAGACTCGTCCAGTCAGGAAAAGAGAAACACCTAAGTGGATGAAAGACTTTGTGTGCTAATAGTGACTGAACTCTAAAGACTTTATCATATATTAGTTGTTTAGATTTGATCCAGTCGTTTGAAAGACTTTGGACAGAAAGAACTCAGATTAGTTCATTTAGACTTTATGGAAATCTTTATTAAGTTGGGAAGGGATGTAGTGTATGTCCATATTTGGTATTTCCTTATTTGGTATTTCCTTATTTGGTAGTGAACATGTGCTAGTAGCAAGAAAGGGAACGCCATCTTGAATAGACATTAAAGTTGTTGTGTTAAAACGTGTCCCTGGCTAATCGGCAAACGCTACAAAAGGGGTCCTTTTTCTGCCAAAATGGTATATGAAAAGGGTAAGGGGTTGAACCTCCCCCCCGGGGGGGGGGGGGGGGCGGCGAGCACGACGTCCAGTTAAAAATTAATTTATATTTTATCAGCGAAATTTGCAATTGTTTAGTCTGTCAGTACGACGATGGCTCTAAAAACCTCCATAGGATAAATATGCAATGACGGCGCTCAATTCCAAGTGGAAATACGATAAGTCAGCCGTTATCGCTCACGTTCCTCAGTCACACTAGGCAGAACTTGGTCATTTCACGATCTTGTTATTCAGACGGCGGCAAAGAAATGTACAAATATTCGACAAAAATTTGAGATGAAGACGCCACAAATACCACTAAAATACTTCAGTTTTTCTCTTTCCGTTTTCCCATTTTTTCCTTTCCTACCAACGTAATCATTTTTGATTAGAAGCGGAAACCGTGACAAGTTGACCGCTCAAGCGTTTAATTTAACCTTTAGTGTTTGAATAAACTCCCGGATTTGTAATTAAATACTGCTTGCAAACAATTCACTGCTTTCGCGGAAAAGGAGCATTGGTTTCGTAGTAACAACTCGCCAACATTCCGAAGGTTTCGTAGGCCTAGCTTATGAACAGCTTGATTGTAAACTGCAGCCTGTTTTAGTGGTAACTGTAGCTTAGGTGAGTTAGCATTATGTTCATGGCTAAATGCATGGTCGGAAGGCCGCTGTAATCATTTCACGGCTCCGTGTACTTGTAGTGTTCAGCTGTTCATGCTGGCAACAGACTAAACGTAATCGTTTATCATTGCAAATTTGCTGCTAATCGAAATAACTATAAACTTTGATAGGGCCGGTAAACATCACTGATCGATTGGCTGAAGAACGTTCGCAGAATATTTTCCATATTTTATGAATGTAAATATCAATCCTCAGTAAAGCGGCGTTTCTCCTTCAAAATAAGCCTTTTATATCCTTATTATTTAAGGATTCTAGATTGATGGAGGCCATGTTGATTGCATGATTAAAGTACGACTGCGGGAAAGTTCATGAATGAGAGGGAAATTACGATATTTCCTCAAGTTACCGACTTCCGTGTTGAGCCAGATGAATGCCATCTCACTGTCTACACATTTTTATTGTGTTGTATTTTATCATTTCTTCTCTCTAAAACCTGTGTTTTTTTAATCTGACATCCAAGCTGATCAACAATGAACGAATTGAATCTACATGAAGCGCACAAAAATCCCCTCAATCCCCAAACTTAGCACTTTAGTCCGAAAGATTTTGTTCCTGAATCTCTCAATCACGTGCGAGCTGTGGAGCTCATTTTCATGCATGATTGGTGAAACCAAAAGGCATTTTAACACATTTGTTAATTGGCTTCTCTTTCGGGGCAAAAATTCCCACATTTTTAAAGTTTCAGTGCTTCTAAAGGTTGTAGGGATAAGTGTGATGAAATTTAACATTCACGATCATGCCAGCACTTATTTTCAACTTTTAAAAATATAATGAACAGTTGAAACTTGAACTCAACAAACAAGTTGAACATGCTAGTCTGTCGTAGCTTTTCTAAATTTATCTACTTACAGAGAGGTTTACTTTTTGTTATTTCTTGCGTGTCTTTTAATTTATTGGTTAGTTTGTCAACTTGTTACTCCAACAAGGAAGTAGATGTCTGTTTTTTTCTTTTCTTTTTTTTAAAGCCACACAAATAAAGTTATTATTATTGAAGCAAAAATATCACGCTGGGCATAGTAAGAGCTAATGAAGACACTGAGCATAACTGGAGCTAAAAAAAGGGTCCAAAGGTCCTGACGAAGCGCCATCCAAAGCTACCTGCTTATGAACACTGTAAAATAAACATGAGAGGGACATTTATTAGGCTGAAAGAATCAGTTGTGATTCACGTTTCCGGGAATGAATTAAATGGGAACTTTAATTAATGAAATTGAAAGGCTTTCTTTCGATGGTGACGCCGAGACGGCGAGACCCCCCCCCCCCCCCCCCCTGGGGGAGGTTTACTCCCTATAGTGGCCTTTACGGGTATTTACGAGTACGGGAAACCAGACACTTTCCCGAGGCACAGCCGTACTGAAACGCGCGACATGACGTAACCGAAAGTGGTCTTCACTATTTGCCGCCGTACTAGAGTCTAGCCGTACGGTATTTTTAAGTCCCTAATGTATCAGTGGACACGGCCCGTAGCAGTGGTGGAGACCAGTGGTCGGTGAATGGGAGTGGTAGTTGGAGTTGCACATAACAGTTAAGAAGTGAGAAGTGGCTCTCCAACCATATAGTCTTAATTTTACGCAAAGTCCCTTTTAATGGCAGCCTATGGCTGGTGGCCCTACCCTGCCTAAAGGTAGGTGACTTGACTTAACAATACAAATAGAAGATATGTCTCAATTTCATCCAGCTTAAAATAACTGAGTCAATTTTCATTTTTGAGAAGTAATACCCTACTACATTTTCTTGACTTTCTTGATGCCATCGAGTACTCTTTTTGTTGTTCTTCTTTTTACAGCATGGAGTGACATGAGATTATGCATAAAAACAAGCACCAGACGTCATTTAAATTGAAGACTTTGAAGAGATTTCAAGAAGTATCAAAGAAGGAAAAGTAAAATGGATGTGAGTATAATACTGAGTTGGGCAAGGTGGGGTATAAGGAGGGTCCGAGGAGCTTGTTACAAGCTAGTTGTCTGTTAAGTTAACCGTAGTTTACCGTGTGGTATCAATGTCTATTTTCCATTAATATATGAATGTAAATACTAATTCGAGATAGAAACTGTAACACAGTTACTCGAGTAACTGTGTTACAGTTTCTATCTTGAATTAGTATTTCGCTCTGCATGTATTTGCATTGAGCACTCTTACGACTGTGTGAAACCTTTTACATTTTAGTATGAATGTAAATACATGTCTTTGATACTTAAAGCCGTGTATTTATACTTGAAGATTATTTCTAGCCTGCTT
>CM042756.1:1309959-1324959 GCA_022496165.2 Catalaphyllia jardinei
TTTCCAGGATGGCTGATGTTGTTGTTGTTGTTGTTACTATTATTATTATTATTATTATTATTATTAGAAACTATTACTGGATGACGTTTTTGTGATATCCAGAATAATGAAGGTTGAGGTAAGGGTTATCAGGCTCAGCCTTGTCGAAACACTCGACCGAATCTGATAATTGTTTTATTATACATATATTGAACAAAAACAATGGAAGTCCTGTTTTTGCTTCTTTTCTTACGGGAAGCAACACAAAGCGCGCGAACTTGACATGATTACCCGTGACTTTGAGTGTCCCTGACATGGTAATTGTATAATCTGCAGTTATGACGTCACGGTCACTGATTTCGAAAATTCACTGTACGCTTTCGTCCAATCAGAAAGGAGTAAGAGAGTTCAATGTATAATTGTTATTATTGTGTTTTTGGTATGGTTTAATAGGTCCTGTGTGTTTAGCATCCGTCGCTGGTCCATATAGAAAGGGAAAGTCTTACATCTTAAGCCAAGCTTTTGACCAACCTGAGGTTTTCCCACTTGGACATGAAATGGTGGCCGAGACCATGGGAATCTGGTTATGGATTGTACCAGAAAAATATAAGGTATTGCTATTTAAAGTAAAACAATCGTTTGATTCATGCGTCGAGCATTTCATGTGGTTAATGCTTAAATAATTACACAATATTTGGCAATTTGAAAGGCTATAATTGACTAAAAACATAGAGAAATGAACTCCAAATTTGGGAACTTTCTTGTTTAGATCAAAGTATTTTTAGCTTTCCGTCGGTTATCATCTCACGCCTCGTATATGTTTTCATGGAGGATGAATATTCATGTAAAACTGCTTGGGGCTGTTTATGTGAGTCAAGTTCGCCTTATAAGATTGGCCATTTGTAGAACCTCCAAAGATCTATAGTGACAGGGTGTGATCTAAAATAACAAAAAAGACATCAGCCCGAGGGTTTTTGAGGGGAGGATAACGCCCTCCACCGGATAAACAACTATACCGAAGATAGTATGGTTTGTTTTGTGAACACTTGTCTACCCTTTTAAACAACTTGGCCCAGAGTGATAAGTCCTATATAAGGGTTACCTCTTTTGCTTTTTCGTTTTATTATCTAGGATTCCTGTGGTCGGGAGTTTACAGTGTTGCTTCTGGACTCTGAAGGAATTGATTCTGCGGCTAGTGAAGGGTTTCATGACCATCAGATATTCACTTTGACTGTTTTGTTGGCTTCTGTGCTGATATACAATTCCCAAGATGTTCCTTCCAGACATGATATAGAAGGACTGGAGTATCCTTTCAGCAAGCCTGCAACCAACAATTACTTATATCTAAACATAGTTGAGGACAGCCAAACCCATATTTTACTATGTTTGACTTGGAGTGCTAAATTATAGCTCTAATCTATGAGCTTTCAAGAAGAACAAACACGAATCAGGTTTATTTCTTCAGTGAGGTACATCATCGTCTTCAGCAAAGTCATTGTGGTTCGACGACGATAAATTCTAATCAACATAGACGTCTAAACATTTGGCACATAATCGTGCAGACTGAAAATGGGTACAGAAAGCCAGTGCCCCTAAGGCGAAGTTAGTAGAGGGTCTTTGCCCTCAGTTACATACTCTGACACTTAAATAAAGTCATTGCTTGCTTCACGGCTTGCTTGCTTGCTTCCTTCCTTTATTGATTGATTGATTGATTGATCGATCGATTGATTGACGGGCGGACGGACGGACGGATGGAGTGTAGCATACCACACGGGTCTTAAGGGAGTGTTCGTTGTTCGCATCACCCAGTGCCACTGATTACGACAAAATATATGAGCTTTTCGTCGGGGCAAGCAAAATCGTTCGTAAAATAAGTGGGTGTCCGTATTAACCAGATTTTCATAGAGCGAGACTCCACTGTAACAGTCGATTCTACACTTGCCATTCCTCAGCTGATGGTTAAAACTATGACCAAGTCTGAGATGTCACTTAAATCGCAACCGTTGCATCTTTTTGCTCAGTTCTGAAATCAATATGATAAAGCGTGGAACTTTGAGAACCATTCCTAAAAGCTATTCCCTAACCATTTGTAGATACATTACAAAACTCTCTCAGAGAATTCAGATACGATCGCACACTGGACGAGATGGTCGTCAGGACGACATGGAGTTCTTTCACAAAACCTATCCTCACTTCATTTGGTTACTGAGAGATGTGACAAAAGACATTCCAGCTGACTGTAAGGACATCAAGGACTTTTTCTTAAGAAAGGTTATCTCAAAGGCGAATCCATTTGAAATTCTCCTACAAATCCAAGCAGAAACGCGAATCTCGTTCGTGAAACTTGATCGTGAAAACCCCAATATGGAGTGACATTAAGATGACAAGATGACATTCTGTTCAAAACGTTTGTTTGTTTGTTGTTTGCTTGTTTGCTTTTTTATTGCTTTTTTAGGCATTTTTAAACATTTGTTAGCCTTGTAAACATTTTGTTACTTTAAAGCATCATTTTCCACCCCTTTTTGTTTTTCAGGTTTTTAAAGAAGATCCTTCAGCCGCTGACTTTAAAAGCGAACAAGTAGCTGAAAGCATTTTGCGTTTTTTTTTTTTTTTTTTTTGCGTTTACACTGCCTTCTCCAACTGTCAATGTTGAGACAATGAAAAGTATAAACCAGAGAAAGGATGAGATTACTCCGAAGTTTTGGAGAGGTTTAGGGAAGTTCAAAACTTTAATAAATACTACTCTCTCTCCAAAACGCAGCTTCAATGAAGGCGAATTTGTCACTGGCGAGGGTAAGATAGATATTTCTCTTATTTGCAGTCTCTTTATTCCACTTAAATTTATGTTTTTGTTTTTTTCTTTTTCTGTTATTCGATCTCGCGGACTTTATCTGCGTCTATTCTCTTTGCTTCAAAAGCCTAGTTAATATACAATATCAACAATGTTAGTCATAGCACGTATATTACTTTTTCTATTCATCTTGTTGTTTCTATTGTTGTTATTGTTTTAATATTCCTTTTTTGGTCTTAATCTGTTTCGGTGTAATTTAGTAAAAAGGCAAAAGGAGAAAAAAACTCTGTAATTCAGTTGAATAAATTCATCTTATATATTTAATTTCTTCGGCTAGATTTCCTATTTTGGGGTCAATCACTGTCACACTCTCCCTCTCTCTCTGAGTTAAATATATCTTAGTTAATGGCACTGATGTCTAATGATATTCCGAACTCTTGTCACGTTCACTTAGTTGGACATGGAGTCATTATAATCTCATTAAATACACCCGAAAGTTCTTTAAATAAGTAAGTAAAGCTGAATCTATATTTTCATATACAGCATAATACACACTAGGCCGGGTTACTATTATTATTATTATTATTCTTATTATCATTATTATTATTGTTGTAGTTGTTGTTGTTGTTGTTGTTTTGAGTTCAAATAATCCCATGCTCACTCCATTTAGGTTTAGCGGCGTTGGTTCAACTCTATATTGACGCGATAAATACCCTTAATGTTATTCCTAATGTGCAAAGTGCCTGGGACACATTCGTTGAAGTGAAATGCTTGGACGCCAAACAGGCTGCTCTGGTGACCTATGATGCGCTCCTGACGCCACAGCTAACTGATGAATTGCCTTGTAGCAGTGTTAAGATACGCATGCTTCATAGCGATGCTTTTGATATGTGTGAAGAGCAGTTCATGGCAGAAATGACTGGATTCTCAACCAACACAGTTGAAAGGACTGTAAGCGAGCTTAAGGTCAGTTATTCTCAGACATTATCTGCAAATGAATATTGTGTTTAACATTCTGAATGTTGTATTCACTGTCGCAGTCGTAAGAGTAAGGCTAAAACTTGGGCGTCAATTAGGCCTTGTGCTCTGCTAGGAAAATTTGGACTGGAGACCACGCCGATTGAAAACAGGGCATAATTTGGCCCCCTTCAAATCTCTGGTGGCTTACCTTGACCTGGCAGCTTAATTGAAAGCTTCACGTGTAAAAGAAAACAATATGGAATAATGCAAATCTGAAGTTTGTAGCTTGTACAAGATAAAAGGCCAGTATACCTTCGTATTGGCCCTACTTGACCGGCAAAAAGCAGATTGGTGATTTGAATGATTAAAATTAAAATTAAAATTTGTACAGGCCACGAAAAAGTTGTTTCTCACGGTTTGTCAGGAAATGAATGTGCCTTAGCTTGACAGAAATGTGTCATTTTACCCCACCCTGTTTTTCTCAACGTTATGTACTGTCTTTAACTGTACTAGGAATCTATGTTAAGTAAGTTGAAGTCTTGGTTGACAGACAATGAAAAGAAAACAAGAAAATCGTGTAAGGATCTCCTTGGACAGCTCAAAAGAACCCACTTGGACCCAGTCCTACAGCGACTACGGGGCAAAGAAGCAGCTAAAGTATCTTTTGCTGACGTCATTGATGGGTACACCCAAATTAAGGATAATTATTACAAGTCTGCTAAAGGCACCAAAGACGTCATTGCTTCAGTGTTCTTTGAGTTCCATCCAGTAAGGAATCCTTATTTTATGCATTTTTATTTTTCTTCAAAAACTTTCGATCAGAATATCACAGGTTTTTAGCTACCCCCGAGTGTCGCAAATTGTGGTTGGCTGTCACAAAGGCCTCAGATAGTCCAGTGAACCAATCAAAACTGGAAAAATAATATTTTTGTAGCTGACGCGAATGGTGTCGAAATGGGTACGAACAAGTCATAATTGATTCCAATTTGATTGGAGGGATAAGTGGTGGGAAGTTTTTTTTTGGTTTTTGTTTTTGTTTTTTTTTTTAATTCATCTCGTGGTATAACATATGCAAAAGCAATGTAAACATAATTTGCTTTGGCGCTCAAGAGAAAGTAGTCTATTACACACGTTTATATACATTGATACATAAAAACATGCAATAATAGTACAATTATTTAATGTGTAGTAAACCCCGATGATGATCTACTATTTTAAAATCCGCAATTAGAACTGTTCTCTATTAGGCTTCTTCAAACAGCTATATACCATAAAAAATAGTTTTTAGACTATGCTAAGAACATACCTAGACTGTTAATTACATTAATCAGGATGGTTTGGTTTGGCAACATTTTGAAAGAGCAATATGAACTCTCGTCTGCACCACATGCCAGGATTTGTTATTCCCAGGCCTTCCACGGATTTCCGAAACAGGGAATGGTCTTACGCAACCAATTCAACAGACTCACCTGACTGAACAATAAACGTTATCTGTTTCAGGAACTGATGAAAGAGAAGAGCAATACCTGGGGCTCCTCAAACAACTGAAAGATTTTGACGACGAGCGAGGCAGACATTTGGCCGCGCAGGCGTATCTAGACCAAGAAAGAAGGAGACTGGAAGTAAGTGCAAGGAAGCTAAGACGTTATGAAATTACACTATCAACAACTCAAGTACATTTTTTGTGGTTTGTTTGTTTGTTTGTTTGTTTTTTTCTTTTTAAGAAAAACACGACACTCCTGAGTTTTACAAACACGTTTCGGCTGTTGCCTCTGCCATCTTCAGGGTGAATTTTTTTTCTTTGGTTTGCAATAACTTCTATTATAGGAAGCTTGAAGATGGGATTGACCAACTTTTAAGAACATGCTAAAGACACGCACCAGGCTGATAGTCGCTAGTAAAATATGAACTTCGCGTCCTTACGGTCGTATAACCAAGTGCTTTTAGGAACACATTTGAACATAAAACACGTGCCATACGGGCTTGTCTTATTACATTATTCAAGTAAGCCTAACATAGCATCCTTATCCAACTAACAGGAACAGCAATCACGCTTGCAAGAGGAAAATCGGGAAAGGAAGAAAGAGGTAAAATCAATTTCATTTGATATCACGGGTTTATTTTGCAAGGCCTTCTGCATGACCCGGTCACATGGTACAAAAAGGCCCATGCTGGACCAAAGTACGCAGTGTGAATTCCACAAGAAAGCAACTTGAACCAGTCGAGGTACTTTGACGTTCCTTTGCTTTGGATGCATGGCCGATTTTTGTACCATGTGACCGGGTTGTGCAAAGAGCCTATTGATACTTTTTTGTTCATTCCTTTCGATCCAAGTACTCAAGTTTTATTTACATCTACCAGGATAATACGGTGTCACATCGAACGACAAATCTACTAGATCACAAACATTATCATTCGATGCATTTTTTTGGTTCCGTTTCATTGACCGATAGCCTACCACGACGCGAATTACAAATAACTGCCAAAAGATATTGGTCTGCTCATGCACAGTATCCACTGAATATGTTTTGCTGCAAATAATACTCTGCTCATGTGCAATCGAAACCACGCTTTCTGGTGTAAAATGGCAGATCGCCTTCCTGAACTGAACTCGGTTACCGCAAAATATTGCCATAATCAGTGTCTCGCAGATGGATTATTTGCTCCGCTCATCACTGACGAATCCGTGACGATATTTTGCTCAACCTAGACCAACAATAGTCTGAATATTTGGACGAAGGAGTAAATCAAGCAAGTACAGCACAGTATATATACCATTTTCATTCTTTTAATTTCCAGATGGAATTATTGCTCAATAATCTAGAGGAGGAACGGAAGAGATTTAGTGAGCAGATGGAAAGCGAGCGGAAGGCACAGCAATGTCAAATGGAAAACATGATGGCAACAAGCATGAAGCGGGCCCAAGAGGAACGGCAAGCCTTCATAAGGGAAAATCAAGCTTTGAAGGAGCGCTTCATGGCATTACAAGAACACAACGAAAACAACATGAGAATGATAAAGAAATTGTCAGAGATGGCTGCTAAGAAAGAACAAGAGGAAAAAGTTCTTCGTCAACAGTTGGAGGTCAAGGCCGAAGACGATAGCGAAGCCTTAATTAAGGAGCTGAATGTGAAACACGATGCGGAAATGAAGGCACTCCGTGATGACATGAATGCAAAACTGGATGAAGTGATCAAACAAGCCCCATCAAGTGCCCTAACATCATGGACAACAGAGGGAATGATAGGGCAACGGGTCAAGGAAACCGATGACTTACATAGCAAAATCAAAGTTACTCGCAAAGAGCAAGAGGATGTCGAAAAACCTGGATTTTGGACGCGAGCACTTCAGGTTGTGGGAAGGCTTGTCGTACCAGCTGTTGGCGCAGTCCTTTCTGCTGTAGAACCTATTGCAGAAGGTGTAAGTTGTATTGCTGGCACTTTTTGCAACGTGATGTAGTTAGAATGACTGGTTTGCAATAAGTCGGTATAGTTTTCTAAACTTGTTTCAGTTGTTTGCTCTGCCCCTCTAGCCTTTATTATTATTTTGCTTTTTGGTCGAAGCAGCTGGAATCTTTAATGCATCAGTTGTATTCAGTGTTTCATGAATATCTTTTTTCTGTGGAATGCGTGTTCCACCAGTGAACACTGCTCGTCACTACTTTTCACTTAAGCTCTCGAACAATCTTCGTTTGCCTTTGTCCAGGCGAAATTAAAGACTCAATGGCATCAATGAAGAATCAACGGGTAACGACTGATTAGGTCATCGATTATTAGCGATGATCAATTACCAAGACATTGGCATGGGGCATTTGTTGTCTCCAGCCCCAGACAATGAATGCACCTACCATAATTCCCCGCAGGCGCTTTAGAGAATTAGCCGTTGATGTCATTGATTAGTCGTCGTCATAATCTCTACGCTCAAATACTCAGATCGCTTAAAGTTACTTTAACACGGATGCAGACTTTGATCAATATATATTGTCTGAGTAAGCATTAGGCACCACCCAACAAAATCCTCTTCAGTTAGTTAGGAAGGTACTATATATTGTTACATATTTTTATATCATCATCAAACTCAAACGTTTGTCGGCATCTAGCCGTGAAGTCACATACTCTCGTGAATTATTTAGATCGTCAGACTAATATAAAAGCAGTGCAGCTAGTATAGGCCCCCCTAGAAAAATAAAACGTCAGTCAAAAAGAAGTCTTTCATCTGTTGTACTAGAGTGATGATTGGCAAAATTGGATTTCTGGTTAGTGTTTGTCCCTTGACAAAAGACAGGAAATTGCCAAATGGTCAGGAAATTTGCATATTTCTGAATGCAATAAAGTGCCACATAGTTTGACTGCGTTTGCACAGTTGTTGAAACTTGTATGAATGTTATTTGTTGACATGTCACCCTGCTGGAGAAGTCCATGTCATTTGAATGCGTACGTGGGGCTGTCTCCTAGCCAGGAGGGTAATGAAATTACTTCTGGCCGCTGGGACTGTCTTTGATCTATTATGAGTTATGCTTATTTCCCTTGCTTTCCTTGTTCGTTTGTATCTTTTAATGAGAAAGACCCATTTTCATCCCTAGTCCAACGCTAGGAATGAAAAGGAAGTCAAGTTTGTTTTCAGTCAATGAAAATAGAAAGCGCAAGCAGAACCAAATTCGAGATCACTCTAGTGAGTTAAATCACTTATCAAGCTGGTGGCATTGTTAAGAAACTGACCTCAAAAGCAAGGGTGACAGAATTCTTCAAGGGCTTCAAAGGTTTGTGTTCGCTTTTTATTCTTCCTTTTCCAAGCCGATATCAGTGACTACAGATCTCTCTTCGTGTGAAAATCTTCTCAATGTAGATTGTTTCTCCGGTGAGATAGTGCGTGCGTGCGTCAGAACTGCAAGGAAAAAACGATAAACGTACTTTGCCAATAGAAGAAATAATTTGTCGAGGAGTAGTTCAGCTCCACCTTCGGAACGTAGGAGTGACGGTGGTATGTAGGCTGAGTCTGCAAACGAGCCAAGTGGCTCATCAGGACGGAGTTTATCCTGGTTTCAGCATCATGGGAGAGACTGGGATTATATTTTCTTCCCCCCTCCACCCCACCCCCCTGGATAGGGAGGGTTACCCTCCAGCATTATTTCATTTTAGCCTTGCACCGAACTGGATTTTATAAAGTTATTGTTTGCTTTTTTAATTGTATATTTTGTTATTTGTTATTTTGCTGTCGGAAAAATTAGCTTCTAAAAGCTAGTCTTAAGATGATTCCCAAGTTTTGCATTGCGCATTCCTACTGCGCACGATTTTTGCGTCATTAGCACGCGCACATGAACGTAAGAGATTTCCCTCAAACTAAACTCGATAGCGAGATAAATGCTCCTTTTCTCTTAAACGAGCACGGTGACCCCCACTTTTAATTCTTAGAAATTCAATGAGAGCAATATCCTCAAAAACTGAGAAAAAATACATAGCAGAAATTTAATCTATGGCTACTTTTTTGGCAAATGAAATAAATGCTACATGTTTCCTTTAAAGGATAAAAATATTAATTAATAATGCAGGGTATTTGAAGCCATTTTTTGTTGAACGTAGATGAATAAACAATCAAAGAAAGTAGACCTCTGTGTGATATAACACGCCGCATTGGAAAAAAAATGCTCTTATTTGTTGCGCACGGAGATCACCAAAAGTCACCTTAATACCCATATTTGTCAGCATTGTGGCGTGAAAACAAGCACGATGATCCCCTCCTTTCGTTGCGTTTTTAATATCACCTTGTCTTGTAACAACAACATACCAAGTTTCATCGGAAATCTATGGTGGGATCTTTTACCAGGGAATCCCCTTTAAATTCTAGAAATTTAATTTATATTTAAGAAATAGAAAACATGTACCGCGTTTCTATCGAGTTATACAAACACGAGTGGAAGTTTGGGAGAACGAGAAATGCTGTGGGAACACGAGCAGCAGGCGAGTGTTTCCACAGCTTCTTCGAGTTCTCCCAAACTTTCACGAGTGTTTGTATAACTCGATAGAAACACGGAGTACATGTTTTCTGTTTCTTTTAGAAAACACCGCGACGAGAAAAAGGAAAACAAGTTGCTAACTTTGATTATCAAAATGTAAATTCTCTTTGCCCACGTCATCGCTAGGTCAACAACGCGCGCTAGTTCTGTGTCTCCATCTAAGTTATACAAACACGATTTTTAACCAATCAGCGCGCGTGCTTTCTTAGGACTGTTTTCTAAATGTTGTATTAACTTTGTCGGTACCCATTTATTTACCTGGGTGAGGAGAGGCACTGTGAGAGTAAAGGGGCTTGCCCAAGAACACAACACAATGTCCCCGGCCAGGCAGTCGCACCAGGACCGCTCGATCCGGAGTCGAGCGCACTGACCATAAGGCCACCGTGCCACCCAGAGGAGTGATTGGAGGAAGGAGTGAAATTCGCCCCCATACGTACAACTTGAGAGATGGGTTTTGTACAAGTTAAAAGCACCATTGAATCAATAGAAGGAATGTATAGGAGAACAATCAATGATCGATACTATACTGTGTAATCAGGTTTTCTAATTTTCGTCGATCGATATTTGTCAATGTTTTCAGTTTTTGCATTCAAGGAAAAACCTCAGGTAGCTGATTATTTGCACTTCACCCAGCGTGTTTTGTGCGGCTGTTATCGATCATGTCGCGAGCGTGGGTCAAACGGAAGGGTTTTTGTCTAAAATACTCTACAAGTGTCACGTGTTCGTTACATAGCGGTGCAGTTGTTCAATTTACTTTTTTTTGCCCTAGCCTGGTTATGTCAACTTTTTTTTTTATTTGTGATTACGTACGAAGAAAAAACGTGAAAAGAAGTCTTTCAGTTTCTGATGAAGTCCCAGGGCGAACTCTCCTCCACTTGCCCAAATTCTTAGAACCTGGGGTTTCCCCGTAATAAACAGTTTCAGTTTCGGAAGAAGGCTGAACATTTCTCGGCCGACGGGAGACTTCAACTATCCTTCCACCCTTCCTTCTTTCAAACAGGTGAGCATCTTTACAAATGCTGTGTAGTGTACTGAGGGGAAGGAATCAGACCATGAACTTCATAAACTGTTAAAGATCGTGTATGAAATAGAAGAAAGGCACAGATTCAGTATTTCGGAATGAAATATATTTGCATAACGAGACGAAGGGAAGGATCGCCGTTACGAGAATTTCTTACAGCTGTTGTTATTTCAGCATTAACATGAGAAGTACTCCATTTTAAATCGCCCCGGTTAGAGAATCGAAAATAATCTTTCGCTTGATCTAACTTGCATTGAGTTAATGCCATTTAGGCCAACATTCTTTTGCATGTATGATGTAGGCAGCTAGTCGCCATAATTTTACTTGTAACCCCTATACAATTATCTCGATCGAGCCAACCGACGACGAGACAGATAGTTAGGACTGCTATTTAACCTAAACGAACAGCGACTGCTTTCAACTTCACACCGTTTAATTATTCAAACATACTTTGCTTACAAAACGAAGAACAATGTCGAGCTAAAACTTGACAATCAAGGATGTGTATTTTTATTTCGGAATATGTCACGAGAATGTCGCATGAACACCGGCAATATGCTATAATCTGAGTGCTGCTCAGGGCAGGCCAACGAACGAAACAATTATTACGCAGTTTAATAATATTTTCATGTTGCTGAAAACAGGGCCACATTTCGGGGGAATCACAACAATGACTTCATAATTAAACGATAAAAATGTTTGAATTTTAATCAAAACTCTGATCCAAAATTAATCTGTTTTCAAACTTTCATTTTCGAAGCCGAAACTAAGGCCCTGTTTACAAGGAGGTAGGGTAACCCTACTGCCAGGGAAACCCTAGCAAGAGGGTTAAAAGATAGCCCGGGTTTACAAGCAAAATTTACAGGTAGGGTAACCCTACTGCCCGTGACAACTTTACGCTTGTTACGCTTCGGTAACCTTGCAAGTAACGCACGAACAGATAACAAAACTGCAAAAAAAATTATTTCCAAAGCAAAAATATGACAATTGTGAAAGAACTTGATGTTTCATGGGTCATGATTCGCTAATTTTGTCGGTATTGTGGTCATATTTTGCTTTTGGGAGCCAAAATAGAGTTGGGCAGGCGAGCTGTCCCTAGTAGAGCATTTACAAGGCGCTAGGGTTACCCTAGTGCCAGGGTAACCCTAGCGGTCAGCTAGGGTTACCCTAGCGCTAGGGTAACTAGCTGCCTTGTAAATGGGTCGTTCAAAATAGAAGAAATGCGCGAGTGCTAGGGTAACCCTCTTGCTTGGGTAACCCTAGCACTAGGGTTACCCTACCTGCTTGTAAACAGGGCCTAAAACGCAAAAATAACTTTCACCGTTCAACTACTATACAGAACAGTAAAATCCGTGAGATTACCAATTTTACGTTTTCAAGTTACCCTACCAAATTTAAACACGAAATACGCATAAATATTCCAAGATTTTCTGCAACAAAATAGAGAAAAAAATTAGCCAAAAAAGGGATTCTGTATCCGGGAGACTCTCGCATATAATGCGGGAGAGTTCGTATAGATGACTATAGCTACGTACTGAAGACAATTTGACATGAGTCAAATTCTAGTCTCACTCAAAGTATAGACCTACACATTTTAGCTGCAATGTCTCGTTTAGATACCATTCAGTTTTGCCATTTCCGGGAATTTTCAGTTCGAATTCGTTCCACTGTGGAGGGCGGGGGGAGGTATGGCTGAAAGTAAACTGTAAGGGTAAGCTTGAATTCACATAATGCACACAAATAGTGTGTTTAGAGCATTCGCACCTATACGGCTCATTCAGTAGGAAAAGCACCGGATACAATAGATCTATTGAAAATGGCACAAAGAGAACTTGCGACTAGATCAGCACACTCTCGAAGAAGTTGTGCCGAGATTTCAGGGGCGAATCTAGGGGGAGGGTGCAGGGGGTGCGCACACCCCCCACCCCCCTCCTCCTCTCTGAGATGAAGCCTTCTTCTTCGTATTCGCTTTTAAAATTTGTTTACCTCACCGGTCATGGCCAGTGACGCCATTCCTTAGAGGTGCACCCCTCCTAAGAAAAATCCTGGATCTAGGTCCGTCGCTTTAGATTTACAAAGTTTAGATAATAAAGAAAAAACTGTTGAGCAGTCAGTGGTTTTGAGTTCGAATCCATGATGCACAATAAGCTCACTACTCACCTAAAAGTTCCACGTTAGCATGAATGGTTAACAACCAATGATGCGAGCATGATCCAATGGAGGGATGTAGCTGAAAATGGCAAAGTAAAGTACAAGAGTAGCTAATAATCGAGGTGTACCAATAATTGTTCAGTTATGTGCACTTATCGCTGTAAATTGCTTGTTTTTATTTCATTTTTCTGGCCTTTGCAGCTCAGTCGAAAGGTGGGTAGACATTGTCCACCATGAAGTCACTATCCAGTGGATGATTTCTTAATTAGTTTGTTTTGTGGGGACCTATCCAACGGATAGCGATTTGTCCAGTAGATAGCGTTGTTCATTCTTCGAACAACTGTACAGACCTAATGTTGACAACTATGTAGTCATAATGATCAAAGTATTTGAATTTAGACGCCAAGATTTAACTACTTCAGTGTAGCTGTGTTTTATTTTTTGCTCCCAAACCACTGAGTAAGCTTGACAAAAAAGAAAGTATCGATCGTGTCTGAAAGGGGCGAAGGCCCTTTAATTCATGATAATATATGAGCGTTTTCCAGGAGATACCAAACAACAGAAAAAAGGTCATTTTATAAAAACAATATCATGACGTCAAGTGATATCAAATGTTTTACACTTTGAAACTTAGGGAACATGGCAACGCACAGAAACGTGGAGAACATGGCAATTCCGCTTTGTCTACCTAACAATTGCCAGTGGAGGGCAGCAACGGGCGAATACATAAAAACAGGAGAGGAGCGTTCCTCACTTTATGTCATCGATGAAGCACTACAGAAACTTCGCTCCGTCAGAGGTATAAAAATACCTTATCGCTAGTTTAGTGGAAATGTACTTTGTGATCATGAGAGCAAGTTGAGCGCCAATTGTAGATATTGTCGATAATCAATCAGCGGGTATATTGAAAAGGTCTAATGTTACCGCTTTCGCATTTCGTAGATTTAACTATAACCATAAATGCAATGCAATGATTTAAAAATAGTGTCAAATGAATCATATCATTCAGATTTTTGGACATCAGGTAAGAATGTAAGTCAGTTATTCGGGATGAAGTTTCCAGGTCGAGGCAAATTGCAACCTGATTAACGTGTTGAGATTTGATTACATCATATATACCCTCAAAGACGTATATAAACGGTTCTTTTAAATCTCGTCATGGATGCATCCGCTTGCAAATGCATCTGACAACAGTCATGAGTTTTGCACAACGTTGGTTTCAATTTCACGGCTTTTAAAGCCAAATGTTATAAACAGTCTTTTGTAAAAGTTTACACCTACTGCAAAACCATCAATTGGCATGGCCTAAAGAATCATATTAATTTTAACGCTTCTTTCTCTCGTATTTTCTAGGTCCGGTGTGTGTAGTATCAATTGCTGGACCGTACAGGAAAGGAAAATCTTACGTTTTAAGCGAGGCTTTTGGGCAATCAGACGTTTTTCCTCTGGGACATCATTTTGATCCAGAAACCATGGGAATCTGGATGTGGGTCGTGCCACATAAGATGCGGGTAAGGTTTGGAAATTGTCAACGTTAACTCTGCAAAAACGTACACGGAAAAATTTAAATATGAAAACAACGGATCGACGAATACAGCTATTTGAAATTTTATTGTGTTTTCCCTCTAGCACCAACACACCGGTTTAAGTTTTCATTTAGTTTGCTTTCGAAAGTGAATGCTTTTACACGCAGATTTTGGCTTTGGTTCGATAATGATGCTTTGAAGTGTTCAACGCAAACTCATACCATTAGTCATACCATTAGACTTGAAGAATTCTCTCTTGAAAAAGCTTCAATACATTTCTGTGTGCAGCAAAAAGGAAACTGTGGCTTTTTCAAAACGATCATAATTCATTTTCGTGTCTGGGCAGCAAAGAAACACATACAGGAATGTAGGCTGGATGGCAAGCCATGTTGGGTTCTTGTTATTTTAGCACTACACTTTGACGTTTCATGACCCATTTTTAACTGTTTACACAGGACTCCAACGGCCAGGAGTGCACTGTAATTTTATTGGACTCAGAGGGAATCGATGCTGTGAGAGGGGGAGGTTTAGACGACAATCAAATCTTCACACTCACTGT
>CM042756.1:1329959-1349430 GCA_022496165.2 Catalaphyllia jardinei
GAGAAAACTGCCAAGTACCTGCTAAAAATTGACGACAATTGTTAATCAGCTGATGTATATAGGAACCGTTATGCCACCTTTGTTATGTTATAATAATTAGTTTCACTTTTAATTATGTTGCACTTAATTAATCAATGACCAAGCTGACGTTTCTGTAAACTGATGGTTTTAGGCATAGCCTGTTTCCTGTGCTCAGTTGTATAATATGAATACAAAACATGGGAATCAATTCTAAAAACGCCAGCTATTCATACGTACAGTGGCTGTCTTAAAGACCCGTTAACAACAATCATGGCAATTACATACATTGCATCGCATTACTTTTCATCCCATTCCAATTAATTTCATTGATCTAGTTTGTTTGGTTGGTTTGTTTTGGTTTGCTTTGTTTACTTTATTTTAAATTTTATTAAATGGTAAACAAATTCTTTTTTGCCCATTTTATCTAAGAAAATGAAACTCATATCATCGAAGCTTGGTATCTTTGCTGCATTTCTGTCTTGTTTTCTTCATATGTTTCAGGAAGCTCTGGACAAAAAGCTAGCCTCGTGGCAGAGTGAAAATGAAAGGCTAACAAGGGAATCCTGTACCAGTCTCCTGAAACAGCTCAAGAAGGAACACTTAGACCCAGTCCTTGCTCAGCTACATGGAGGGGGAGGTGCCAAAGTAATGTTTGAAGACATTATAGCTGGATACAACAGAATTGAACACGACTACAAAGCTCGTGCTACTGGCGCTAAAGATGTTTGCGCTGCTGTGTTCTTTGAATTTCATCCGGTAAATGAATGTCTTCCACAAAAAACTACATGATAACGGATTAGGGAGTTAATTAATAAAAAAACCTCTTCAGGCAGCTGGTATGTCGGCTAATAATGCCCGCGGCTTAGAGATTGGCCGAGAGGCGAAGTTGCACTGCATTTTCCGGAAAATCATTTGCGACGAGCTTTTTAATGTCAATAACACCAGCCTCCGCGAACCGAGATGCTGTTTTTTTTTTCTGTACACAGCTAAATAAAGAAGAGAAATCGAAACTCAGTCTTTTACGCTGGCTTTGTTTCTTTTCGACGGAAGTACTCAGTGAATAAATATAGACGCAGTCGGGGGTTATTGCGTGATAACTGTCTGGTGATTTACACAACGTGACGTTAAGCAGCCAATAAAATCGCGCGAAAATTATTAGGTGGGTTATAGTTCCTCATATAGGCCTTATTCCCAAGGTAATCTCTCTCGAGCTATTATCAGGTCGCTCGTGGTTCGGGAAATCCTTCAAGGTTCATGTGGAGAGTCCAAACGACTTTACAAGCATTTTCTATATTATTTTACTCCAAGAAAACACACACGCAGCTATAGTAACATCAGCTGCGAGAGAACTAGGTACTGTGTTTAAACATAACTTAAGAGATATCAGCTTGTGAATTAAGGGTATATAAGGATCAGCTCTTGTACTCTTCACTCTCTTTTGACATATAAGCAAGAACCTACCAACGCAGTTATAACTTGCCCAGATTGGCAAAGTTTACCAGCTAAAGTAAATAAAATTGACCGTAAGATTATTTTACAAGTGTCAGTTTTAGTTGGATTATTTGCGTTTTATCATTACTTTTCTACCATGTCCATATTTAAACCCATTTACGATTAAGATATCTTCACCACTTGTTGGTTCAATGATGTTTGAACTTTCTTTTTTGATTAACCGGTTATCTTAGGAATTAATGAAAGAAATGCAGCAATACCTGGGTGTGCTGCGACAGCTGAAAGATTTCGACGAAAACCTAAGCAGAGAAATTGCAGCCAAAGCCTACCAAGAGCAAGAAAGAATCAGACTTGAGGTGGGAATGCTGAACTTTATTACATGCATTAGAGACAGCCTTGTGTTCACTGAGCAATCATATAACCATTTGCATATGTAAGTTATAGTATCTACATGAATTAGCAAAACTAAACGCGACTTTATTCAATAGCTTTTTACGTTGCTTTCAGAAACTCAGTGGACCGTGAACAAATTGTTTTGGCTTCATTAACCCCAGTTGCTATTGCAATGGTACTTATTAAAGGAAAAGAACAAATTAACCAAGATGTATAAACGCTCTTTCTAACTAAGAACATTGGATTTGAAAAAAAAAAACCCGTGAGAGAATTCTTGAGTACCCATTGATCGATAGTTATAGTCAATGAGAGAAAAGACGATACAACTGACATAACTGGCCCAAGTAACTTTTGAGATGGAATTTAAAACTGTAATCTAAATATTAAATATTTTTCATTGAATATATTTTTTTTCTTTAGGAGGAATACGCTCGCTTGCAACAAGAAAATCGTGAACGGCAAATGGAAGTAAGACATAAAGCTGTGAAGATATATTTGATTTTATTACATAAACACCTGTGAAATACCAGGATTTCTCCTTTTCATCGCACGCAGTGAACATACTATTTTTATCTTTCACATGTCGGAGAATATTGGTGTTGCCATGGTTACTAAAATGATCACCATTACATATTCCCTTAAAATAGTACTTAGATATGTTGCTGCATGATCGAAACATCATCGGTGCCTCCTCGGAAATCTTCGGCAATGTCCGAAAAATGTTCCGAAAAGTTCGCCTTACTTTCGGAAAATTTTGGAAAATCTTCGGAAATCTTCGGAAAGTGGTCGGAAATCTTTGGAAAATTGTCAAAAACGTCGTCATTAATATGTTTATGCAAGAGAAAATGAAGGACAAGGAGGGAAGCTCCTGGTCTAGCCCTTGAGATATGTCATGTCCACAAAAGTTATTTTTAGACGAGCGGAAGCCTTTGTTCTAGCGGAAGTCTGTCTTCCGAGACGTCCGCATGTAGGCCAACCTCAGTCTGATGTTTGAAAGAAAACCAAAGATTTCACTAAGAACCTGACAGCGAGGCAAGACTGCATGCAAACGTCTCGGAAAACAGACTTCCGCCAGAAAAATGAGACTTTCGCTGGGTTAAAAATAACTTTCGTGGACATGACATATCCCGGCCAACGCCCTGAGCTTCCTTCTCTGTCCCCTCATTTTCTCTTGGTTTACGTAATAAACAGAATGTTATATGACCGCGCGTGGATATCAATTTTAACTTCGAGTGCCCAACTCGACATCTCACGAGTTCGCTGCGCTCACTCGTGAGATATCGAGTCGAACACTCGAAAATAAAATTCATATACACGTGCGGTCATGTAATATCCTCTATATCCCGCTAATGGTGTAGTCGTAACTTCTCTTTACCTCAAATAGCAATATGTGAGTCATGCGAATAAAAAGCCTCCTGATCTCCCTAAACTCATGCAGTAAACTCATAGGCGTTAACTAATACTGTCAGCGAAATTTTCCGAACTAAAATGACGGAAAATGTATGAATAAGGGTAAGAGGAGTTGATCATACGAACACTTTGCTGTCCTGCTGGTTCATGCCACGCTTCTTATACTATTTTATATCAAACGCCAAGTGGGAAATGTAGATAAACCCAAGGAATGACTTCTAAGCAATGATATTTTTATCTTCAAGCGTGGCTTATAAATCATTTTATTAACATTCTTATATATTTGTTTTACCATTATTTTGTGGCAGTATATTATCTTCTTTCCAACCACATTTTTGTTCTATTCTTGGTTTTCATGTGACGTAATCATATTCCAAAATTAAATGTTATCTTTCCTTCTGAGGTTTTAGTTTCATCACATAAAATTAAATATGTTTTAGCTCGGCAGGGTTTTTCTTATTGTAATAGAGCACGTTTGAATATCCAACCTTTTGCGTTGCGTGACATGAAAATGACGGCCTGAGAAGCTGTCGCGGGGCTCAAAAGAAGAGTTATCGCGTTAGTTTTTGCTAACTAGACATTGCTTGCAGTACAAGAAGCATTTACTTCAATGAATCGGATCTCTAGAGCAATATTTTCTTTTTGTTTTAATAGCAAAACTCAGCGACGGATGTTTCTGTTATGTTACGGCCGCCATGTTTGTGTCCCTCCAAAGGACACAAACATGGCTTCTCCATGCAAAGTTCTGTAAAATAATTTGGGTGGCACACTCCCGCAAATAACGAGCGAATGAAAAACAACAGAGACCTGATTCTTGGCGATGTTGTTTATTTATCAATCGTATCCCAGATTCTTGACTTTATTCATTGCATGGTTACGATTCTTAGTTTTGATCACTGATATGATTGGTAAAAACCGAGAATATGCCTCCAAAATCCAGTACTTAATTTCTAGAAGGAAACATGCTGGTTCCATTACCACGCACTGTAAGCTATTTTGCTTTCTCAAACCAGAATGAAATGTTACAAGCCAAACAACAAGAAGAAACGAAGAGACTCCGTGAACAGATGGAAGCTGAGGCCAAGGCTCAACGAGATCAAATGGATAACATGATGAAAGCGAGCATGAAGCAGGCTGAAGAAGATAGGCGAGCTTTTATGCAAGAAAATCAGGCATTGAACCAACGCCTATTGGAAATGCAGAAATCAAATCTAAGAATGCAGCAAACGATGGAGAATTTGAAACAACAACTGCAGCAGAATCAGAGCCAACAGCAGGAAGTTAGAAAGCCAGGGTTCTTTGATAAAGCGCTGCAATTCATACCGGCTTTGGTGGGAGCTGCTGCCGCCCTACCAAAGTGTAGCGTTATGTAAGCCCTACTAAGTCGTCCATTATCTTAAAACAAGGGATTACCAAAGTAAGAGAGGGAATCCCGCATATAGGCCTTCTACCCAAGGTAATCCTTCTTTTTAGACGTGGTACCCAGTTCTTCCGCGGATGTTACTCTCGCGTTGCCTGGTTGTTTTCGTGAAGGATCTATTTATGTTTCGATACGTCTTGTTTGAAAGCGAAGGAAAACCTCCCACCCTCTGCGGATGTTTTCTTTCACATTTTAACTACAAGCAAAGAAGCTTCGGCCCTCTCTATGTTTTAATACATTTCGAACTTTAATAGGAGTTTCAATAAGAGATAAATGTCTTCCATGCACAAAGAGTAACAACTGAATGAACGGGAGAGAAATGACTAGAGTATCGAGAGCGAACCAAACAAACGCCCAAACACGCTGAGCAAACGAACAAACAGATTGTCGAATATCCAGGCAGACGCTCACCGCCCAGGCAGGAAAAGGCGGTTTCAGCAACAACGGCAACAACGTCGATTAAATAACGACTTGATATTCAACCTATGAATATCGTGAGAATTTTAGGTTCACTCGGTTTGTCTATCACTATCAGAAATAGTCCAAACAGAATATGAAACACAACGTCAAAATTCGAAAAGAAATTTTAACGGCATTGGCCGTCGTAGTTCACGTTTGTTCGAGTATGCAGTGTGTGACTATATCAAGTTGTTGTTTTGTAAAGAACGGTAAAGAAGTGAAAACATAATTATAACCCACGCTTACACAGCCATTGCAATCTTTGCCGTTGAGGTTGCGCTTTGCTCATTTAAAAAAAAAGAAGAATAAAGGGCAAAAAGAATGAACAGCCAAACCCGTGCACAAAGCAAATGAAAGCCCAGCTGAACAAGGAGAAGACGGAGAGCAGAAAACATCTATGCTATAAATCGTCATTTGAAAATCAAAACATATAAAATGACTCCACATTTCCCACCATTTTGTCTCACGTAGTTGGGAGAAAGTCGCCTGGTCTCTCCACTCATCGCATCAACGTACGATGTCTAAAAATAATTTCATAGGGATTGCCTTGGGTAAAGGACCTATCTATATAAAGGTCATCTCTATTACCTTGATACAGATCGCTTGCTTAAAAAGATATATAAGTTTGCCTTTTCTTACTCACTGGCACATCACGGTATTTTATAACGACTTCAATTCTTGAATTACGCATTTATCATTGATTACGAGTATCGTAGGTTTTGCACTTTGTACTGTAGTATAACGGCTGACTTGAATGTTATCTTTAGTGGAACTGATTAAACGCTATGAAGGCATTTAAATAATAGTTTATGAATTATTTTTTTTACAAATAACCTTGCTAAACTTTGCCAGCCTACCGGCTTAGCCCTAGTTGGGGGACCTTTTTTATAAGAGTCTAGTAATGAGGATGTGCCGCTGGTCTCATATTGATTATAACGGGATGACATTTTCAATAGAGTTACTAGAATGGCGCCGCACATCATTTTCTTAATTTTTGGGGGTAGGACAGTTCTTCATATTTACGGTTAGCAAACGTACCAGAATGTTTGGACTGTAAGTGAAAAGTAAAGCGTTCTTTATTCAATATAAGGTTCGTACATAAATAGAAAGTGACTAAATTGGGATCGCGAAAATGACTTATTTGCCCAAAAGTGAGTAAGATGGAGTCCATAATTGGCCACAGACTATAATGGGTAGGGACTCTGAGAGGTCAGCGGCACATACCCAGCAAACATTGATCCAAGTAACACCACACCCGGACGCTTAGGCCAGTTCAGTGAAGAATAGCTCGGAAAAGAAAACAAAAAATGGGAGGCTACTTAATTTTATGGTCGCTGTTTGTTCGCTCACAGAAGTCCTTGCCATGCTTGTTTTCGTCTGGATCAGGATAAGAAGATGCGAGCATTGAAGACTTAACAATAAAAGAGAAAGGCGTATGTTTACATGCCGGTAGTTCAACTTAAACACGAGAGTAAGTTTGAGAGTTGCTTGAAGCTGAGGCACAGGGTTTTGTATTTCATCCAAACCCACTCGAGTGTTTCCGGAACATAAAATTGACCCCATTTAGAATAAAGTTTTTTTTTAAAACTTTGTCGTATCGGCCGTAATGATACTCTCACAAGTGTTTGACGTACAAGCAAACACAGCATCCATTCTTTCACATATAGTATTTGAAAACCTCCGTCAATTTTGACCAAGACCTAGATGGCGTTGAAACGAGTTACGCACAGTCATTTGTAGTGCAGCAAACACGCGTGTCCTGCACGCGTTATGTACATTGCCTTAACGAATTAGAAACTTATGTTCAGGTTCACACCGTTTCACTGCCGTGAGAAACTGGAAAAAGCACTCCATTAGGCCCCTTGGTTTTTGATATCTTCCCAATTTGTCTTTCCAACTTCTTGCATCAAACCATTTTCAATGTTTCGGCATTAAATAAGCACGAGTGATTGTTTAGGGAGCATTCATGTCTTAGAAACTGAAGTAGGCCGGAGAAATTCCAATAAGAGAGGGTCACCATAGATTGCAAATCATGCCTGGTTACACGATCACGCTATTGACTTTGAAAACGATTCTATCGTTGATAAACGTGGTTTTAGAACAAGAAAAACATTGTTGAATGTTCATAATATTTACATATTGGACAAGTAAACAAGATTTTCACTCGCGTCGTTCTAAATAACCCAAAAACCGATTGGCTTATTCAGACCGGTCTCTATTGACCAAACAATTACTTAGGTTTGCGTAAACTTTTCAGACAAGCGACTGTCGAGCTGCCAGTTTGAAAGGCCAATAGATCCCTTCCAACCCTGGGTCTAACCGTCATCGAGAAATGGTATGGGGAAAACACGTCAAATGTCAGTTCTATTTTCCAGAGTAGGGTCACTATGGGACATAAAATCCTGTTTACCATAGCATATTATTGTAAAGGTAGAAAAACGTATGTTTTGAAAAGCTTGGAAGTGGTTTAACGTCACAACATGCCAACAAAATTAACAAGCAGATGTCTCGTGTAAAATTATTAACGTTTATTAGTAACAATAATTGAATCACAAAATGTAACTGCACTGTTATTCTCCGTTATCCATGACAAAAAAGCGGTATTAACTTGTTTATCTACACTCGAGGTACACACCCACTGCTGCCATCTACTTTGTGTTAATATAACCGCTTAATCCAAATATTTATAAAATGCAGTTTCTATAAAAATAATGAAAGGCGAATTGCATACATTCCAATACATACAAAGTAAGAACCAATTTAGTTACTATTGAATCAACAAAATTTAATATGGGCTATAAATAAATATAATCCATCGAATATGTCGCTCATGCACGATTGGTTTTGACGTCACGTGACTAAGTATTCCCCAGCTAAGGGTTAGTATATACCAAAACAGAGGATGGCTTTAAATATATTGCAAATATTACAAACTATCTGTGACCATCTTCTTCACAAAATCCGTAGCTGAATAACTATACAGCAGCTTACAGTTGAATGAAACATAAATATTTTCGAACAACTATCAGATTCAAATTCTTCCCAGATGATGGAAAGAACTGAATTTCACAATCAGATTTTTCTGTTGCTGCACTCTGTAGTTGTGAGAAAAGTCTTTCCCAACTTTGTCCTTCTTGACAGTGCAAAAGAAATTGTCAAATCCCAGTGACAAAGATGTAAATTATTCAGAAAATAATTCTTATTCGTTAAATGAAGTTTTCCCGATGGTTACTGCTGTTTCATTTCACACTAAATTACAAAACAAACAATCCAGCTGCTGCATGGTTCTTGACACGCTTGCACTATTACTAACATGATCAGAAAGTTAATTCTCCTTACTGCATTGCTCAATTTTCTATAATTATCCTTGGGAGAAATGAATTTAAGTTAATGCATTGTAGTGATCACAGCGTGTAGGTTCTCACAACCTGCCTGATTGAAACTGTTATGACAATGTATGGAAAAATAGAAGCTATCGGTGGTGAGGAGAGGATGATCTAACGTAAGTACACTAACAAAAAAATGCCTACAGCCCCTTCAAAAATGGTATGTACAGTTTTAAACCCAAGACCATCAATAGTTCTGATATCTATGAAGTTTCAGTTATATACATCTGATATCTTATTTTTGCTTAAATAACTCGGCGGAATTGTCGCATCATGTTCTGTCAGCTTGAGAATGACTTTGTGAACATATTACGTCAGTAACATTAGAGAGAGGTTAGTCATCCACTGTCGTGACTCACCAGGTGTTTACCCTTGAGCTTTGTGAAATCAAATCAGAACAAGTGTGTCATTTCCCCAGCCAATCAGACATAAAAGTTAAGAGACTGACCAGAGCTGTGTTGCTCTCAATACATAGAATCTTTGATTGTAACATGGTGTAAGACACTTCAAATGCAATCAGGAGACTCCACATATATTAACAAATACTATCACCTTTAAGAAACAACCAATAGCTACAAGTAATATAAGACGCGAGTTTCAAGGGGGAGTGCAAATGCGAGAAAAAAAAAATGTTGCACCGTTGGTTACTCATTCAGACTCGAAACTGCTGCATTTACATTTCATCATCAAACAAGTTCAGAGTAAACATGTGTCAGTCATTATACTAAACATTTTTGTAAGTAGAGGTTATCGTATGAATGCGCGTGCAATTAAGAAATTACGCTATCATTTGTATTTGAAAATTCTCCCTTAAAGTTGCACGAGCCTTTATGCGATTACTAATTTATTATGACTGTGAAAATCACGAAAGCGCGCGAGTTAATTTGCACTGCAGTGCAAATTAAAAAGTAACGATAAATTGGCATATTATCAGACAATCACATCGAAGTAATTTTATCAGTTATATAAGAAGTTTTGTCAGCCTTGCGTGCCTCCATGTAATTCGCCTCATCGTTGGATAATGAAGGTTACAAATATTTAAGCAACCATTTGTTTTTAATCAAGATTTAAAGAAATATACTGCAGTTTAACAAGGGTTATCAGTCAAGCATCGAAGAGCTCTTAAGCTTGTGAAGAAACCAAAGATTGTTACTTATACTCACAGTCCTTGATAGAGTATAAAATAATATACACTTAATCACTGGTCCCGAGCGAAACATTTAGTTTTGTTTTTTCGAAGGGGATTTTAAATTGCTCCTAAAAGGACTAGATATTAAGTGTTTTGCTATATAGCTGGAGCTTATTGTAGAATAGTAAGGGACGAACAAGTCAAAGTAACCTGGGAGAACCTGACGAAAAACAATATAATTGCTCAAAAGTTGTCCGTCGGACGATTTTTTTTTAATTTAGCCAGTGCCATGTGACCATAAATCAACCAATAAGAGCGCAGATTAGGGATAGCTACACTTCAGCTATATAGAACAATCTATATTATTTTACAGTCTTCAGGTGTCTTGATAACTGATCCAAACTGTAGTGACGTATCTAGTTCCAGGTCACCTCAGGTTTTCTAGTGTCGTGCCTGATTCAACTTGCCATTTGGTTTCATCAGGCTGGTTTTCACTAAAACATAAGACAAGCACAAGCAAAGGTGTAAAAAGCCGCGACATAAACGTACGTATAAGAAAGAACGAACGCGCTCGACAAAAGTAAACTAGTAACGCGCTTTACATAAGCATAAGCACAAGCACAAGAAAACGGAATTGTTCGCTGAATTTTTGTCTTGTGCTTATGATTAATAAGTTTATGTCGAGCGCGTTACTAGCGAAAACAACACAAGACAAATAAGTGGGTTTGTTCGTCTTCGTTTCTGCTCATGCTTACGTTTATGTCGCGGCTGTTTTCACTTGTGCTAATACCTATGCTCTAGTGAAAACCTACCTTCACTTCCCATCAAATCTAACTGGTCCATCATGATAATCCGGATCATCAGCCCAACGCCCACCCGCTTTCAATTCCGCTTCTGTGCACAGTCTAATGTCGCCTGTCTCCTTTTCTGTGATCTATAAGAGACAACAGAGGGGTCAAAGAAACAATTACAACCTGAAAGGCTGTAATGAATGAAATAGTTCTGAACTTAAATTGTAACAACCACACCTGGCTTTATTTATTGGCAAATCAGTTCCTCCCTGAACCGGAATCCCGGAAGATTTTCTTTTTGGCCTCTATTTAACAAAAAGATTCCATGTTGCCGTGCGTCTGTTCAGTAATAGACCACAGATGACGTCAAAATGTGGTAAGAACAAAAAAGTGGCACACGAGGCGATAGGTGAGCGTGTCACTGATGTTCTTACCACATTTTGACGTCTTCTGTGATCTACGCACGGCAAAATGGAATCTATTTGCTTTATATAATAAGGAAACAATTTTTTTTATTAACTTTATTAGGCTTAATTACCAAAAATTACAAAATTACAGAGAAAAAAAAACACAATTAAGAGTAGAATATAGGTAATGCTGCCCAAGAGGGTTGGAACGAAAGGGAGACCCATGCGAGGTACCGCCCAGATAAAAAAAAAGAAAAAATACAAGAATATAAGATGCATGACAAAATAGGGAAAAGAAAATGGATTTGTAACACGAATCTAAGAATTAATATGACGTAAGTGCGAGTGCGAGTATGTTATGGACGATGGCACGCACACAATCTAACAGAGGACCAAGTACACGGCCACACCACATCGAAGGTTTTAAGAGAGTCAAATAGAGTTTCTTTAGCATAGTTTTGAAACTGAAGTATTCAGACTGCTGAAGATAATCTTGGGCGCAGAATTACAGATAGTGTTCAGAGTCTAACAATTCTGTTAAAATACGAGGCTTGAAATGTTGAAGTTTTACAAAGAGGAGATTTTAGGTTAAATGAATTACTTTGCCTTGTACCGCCGTGTGTAACAAAAGAAACAAAATTATGTATATTTAAATCAGTATATCCGTACAAACACTTGTAGAAATTACTACACATAAAGCTTTTGTTTATTTCAGAATACTTCAAGATAACACGAAAGCCGCCCTTTGCCCACGCCACTGTCAAACCTGACTCGATCGTCGCTCCTCGTAGAATAAAAACTTACAGCGAAAGCAGAATTGAACTGCGAAATGTACAAATCTTGAAAAAAATGCTGAAAAGATCAAGTCAATTTTTACCATCGGAGCAGCCTTGTGAGCCGAAAAGCTTAGACGTTGCCTTGAAAATTGCCGGAGTTGAAAAAATACCCTCGGAAAACTTGTGGTTGCAGTCAACCTAGAGGACATTTGATTCAAGTTTTAATGAAAGGAGCGTAAATGACTGTGGAGATTTTTATCTTCTGTGGTTGGTGATTCTCAAATCGGTTTGATATAGTGTCGGAGACACATTTTAGCTGTGATACTGTTGGCCGTGAGCTGTGGCTAGCTATATGGCTTAGCTCGCTGCTATTCCCTGAAACGGAACATTCGGAACATTCGCATCGGAAAGCAAGGTTATGTGTTTATTTTATCTGATTTTTAGAAGTGATGTTTTGATGTTTCATTCCTGACATCAGTCAGTGTGTCAATAGTTATTTTTGATATCGGGAAAATTGAATTTTTTTAAATAAATTAATCTCAGAAACATTTTGTTTTATTGGGTTTGTTAAATTCGAGATAAAGCAATGGTTCTCGGCTTACCAAGACCAATTTTGTGCCTGGTTTAGTATCGCTCGACTGTCGAGACTACTCGAGAATGTTTTGGGGGATCATTTTCTAAACGAAACGGGTTTACCTTTCTTACTCTTTGTTTCTCGAACATGTTCAATGCCTCGACAAGACTTTTTTGTACTTTATCTTTTGCCCAGTCACCCCGGCGTAAAATATCTTGATTCTCAAAATTATCCGCCGTTATAAAACAGCAGAGGGAAAAACTTTGTAATGATGACATCAATCGTGCATCTGTCCTCTAATAGGTCATAGGCGAGAACCAATCAAAATGCGAGAATATATCTAAATCGACCCCGACTTTCTCTGTCCGACCTCGTAGCTCAGTCGGCAGAGTGACGGTAGATCTAATCCAGAGGTCGTGGGTTCGATTCCCACCGAGGTCAAAAGATTTTTTCTTTACCTCGTGTGGTTCCCTGATTCCCTTTACTAGGGCTAACGCCCAGTGGGTTATTCATGGGTTAAATTAGCACTAAAATTTACACTTCAGAGTTAATTCTCTGTTACATCAAAATGCGAGAATAACTTGGGTTATTATATAATACTTTTTAGCACTAGATGCGTTGTCTTCATTCACCAACATGATAACAAAACTGTGGGTCTTTAAATGAGTTTAATTAAATACCATTCCACATGAACCTCCATTAGCCACGCTTGTCTACTCTGCTGTGAATGCAAAACACGGAGAGGCCAGTTTAAGCTCGACAATTCTCGTCAATAGACCACTTTCATAAATGGCGGCCAATTATAAATTCTTTTGAAGTTGATAATTCAAAATAAATTTTACTCTGAAACGAGGTTAGTAAGGTTACTTTAAATCAATACAAAAGAATTTTGAATTGGCAGCCATTTATGAAAGAGGTCTATTGGTCTGTTCTATAATACCTTACATATGCAGTACAAATTAACACGCCGCTGCTTCCACATGCGCATCAATTTAGTGTTTTCTTTAGTTGTTGTCATCTTACCCTCCCATGGCACCTGTGTTTTCCCACATGGAACTGACTAAACTATGGCATAGGCAGGGAAGTAATCTTGCTTGAGTAATATTCTGAAGCCAATATTTTATGAATCCCAAGAAAAACATGTCCAAAATTCAAAAACAAAATCAGCATACAGCTACAAGTTGTTCTCGGTGCATTGTTCGAGTCCGAGACAGGAACTTTTGCCAGGATGTCATGGTTCAAGATTATACAAAACTGAGTTAGGAAACGAACAACATCTTCCTGATCTTGGCATAAACTGAACAATTCCTTCTTCTTTATCGGCTATTCCCTTGCTTCCACGGCAGGTCTGTTTTCACTTAGTTGGCTCCCGTTTTTACGCCACAGGAAAGCCAACCACAGCAAATTTCACAATATGCGCAATATACGTGGCATGTTTTTCAAGTTAAATGTGATCCAAAGCATAAACATGAACTGATCAAAACACGCCATTTCTTGAGTAACGAACTGGGAAAAATGCAACGTACAAGAGGAAATTAAGAATTATCGATTCAAATAAGTTCTTTCAGTAAGGTCATCGTTTGTCTTTCAATGCAGCATTTTGGTGGCCATCTGGTTGGCTTGTTATTAAAATCTAAAATAAATGTCGTTAACGACAAGTGACTCGGTATGCTATTGCTACCGCATAAAACAAGCCAGAGTAAAATCATATTGAACCAAATGAGTACCTTCCACCGATTTTACTTCCAATCACTCCCGTAAGTTCTAAAAGAAATATGAATAATCATATTCATTCAGCCAAAGAAGTTTCACTTCGCCTAGATTAGACAAAGTGCAAGAACCATGAGTAAAGTGACTTTGGATCTATGCATAGATGGAACATTATTTCTAGAAGACGGTGGAGAGAAGACGGGCAATTTTCTGAGTAATTAACTTTTCTCACCATCAAGCAACAAAAATAAAAGTCTTAATTTCGAAAAAAACTGCTGCCTGAATTTCTAGCTTATGGGCAGTGGAGTAAAAAGATATTTCATTCATCAGTCACAAGCATCTTAGAAGTTTCCATTGTGCTACAACATACATAACTAATGTAGTAAATACTATTTAAGCTACTTCTAAGCTTTGACTGTTTTCAAATTGTCGCAAATAAATTAGTCATGAATACTTTATTTATCTTCGGCGGCCGTCACAACAAACTGACAGCTTCCACCACACAGATTTACTACCAGAAATGCAAATGAACCTGAAAAAGCAATGGACATTGGAGCAGTGCCAAGTAGTACTAACAAGTGTTCAATTTAATCAATCGATACAAATACCAACAAAAATTACACACTTACATGGTAATCAGAGAACAAACCACGTAATGCGCCCAAATCCTCAGCTTCTTTTTTTGTCATCTTAACCCTACTCAAATTCAGGTAACGTAGCTCAGGAATACTGCTGAGATGCTGGATTAGAATACTGACTCCTCGGCCAAGTGGATTGTTAGATAGGCTAAGCGTCATCAGCTTTGGTACATGCTTCAGTGCACTGGCCAGCGCTGATACTTGCTCTCTATCCATGCGTGTATTATGCAACCCCAGCTCCGTCAGATTAGGAACACACTTCAGGTGTTTAGCGAGTTGAGCGATCCCGTGACCCAGTGGGTTGCGTGATAAATTGAGTATCTCCAACTGTGAAAGACTTGGTAAACATCCCACTACAGCTGTGGCTTCCTTTTCACCCATCTCTGTATAGTCCAGTTGCAGCTTATTCAAACCAGGCAAGTATTTCAGGTGGTTAGCCAGTTCAATGATCCCGTGACCTAGTTGGTTGAGTGATAAATCAAGGACTTTCAACTGTGAAAGACTCGGTAAACATCGGGTTACAGCTATGGCCTCCTCCTCACCCATGCTTGTATTTGACAGTCCCAGTTCAGTCAAACCAGGCAAACATTTGAGGCCGTCAGCCAGTTTAATGATTCCGTTACGGCCTAATTCGTTGTCTGATAAATCAACCTTCTGTAACTGCGAAAGACTTGGTAAACATCGCGCTACAGCTATAGCTTCCATTTCACCCATTTCTGCAGAATCCAGGCTCAGCGCAATCAGCTCAGACAAGCAGTTCAGGTGTTCAGCCACTGCTATGATCCCGTGACCCAGTGGAATCTGCGCTATTTCCAGTTCTTGTAGCTTATTTACACTGTTCAATGACTTTGCAAGTTCAACACACTCTTTCTCTCCCATTTGGACACCTCTCAACCTTAATTTAGTCAGCTGAGGCACGTGATGAAGGTTCTCAGCCAAATTACACACACTGCTGTACAATGGGTTCCATGACAAGTCAAGCTTCTGCAAGTTAGGAACTTGCTGCAGTGACTTGGCGATTTCAGTAGCACATTTTGCTGTCAACCCGATCCTGACAAGTTTTAATCCAAGGAGACGGTCAGTAAAGTTAATGTTGGAAATCAACCCAGCCTTGCATAACCTAGATGTGGAGGGATTGCCGTCAATTGTGACTTTCTTAGGACGTGTTATTGAAGATAACAAGTTATTCGCAACCGTGATGTCCTCACTTGTTGCGGACTTCATTTTTATCTTTCCGACAAATGATAGGCAATGATGGCCAGTCTGATTCTTTGACAGGTCATCAACCGACTTCTGAGGAGGAGACACTGGTGTTGATGCGATCATGAACTCAGTTAGAAGTTCATTGGGCAGAGCAATAAATCGGTCTTTATTGATGGTATTAAGACAGAGGAGCGTTTGTTCTCCTTCTTTCTTCAGGAAAAAAATGCATCACTCTAAGACTGTCGTACTTTTGAAGTTCCCTGACCTCCCCAGAACTCGTGACAACAGCAGTGTTTAAATCGCACATTACAGAGAAAATTTCATCATCCATTATCTTAGTATCTTCATTAAGATAATCGAAAAATACATACTGTGGGGCAACACTACTAGTGCATCTCAATAAGTGTTCTCTGGCAGCAAAAGGAACCTGTTCAGGTTGCAGTATTACAACATCATGAACACACTCAAGAAACAAAGGCAACAAAGCTTGTCTGTCTGACGCTGCACAGGAAATCAAACAATCGGTACCGATAGAAATAAAAGAGCCCACGTCTAATGAGAAGCCATTAGGAGGAGGTGACTCTGTAAAGCTGTACTCTGTAAGACCTTCTTTCTCTTCTATCCATTGAAGGTGCTTGAAAACAGTGCGGGCAGCATCTGATGACAGCTCACAGACGAATTTCAGAACTTCCGCCATCTCCTTCACTGTCTCAAGCGAGTTCACTTTTGACAGGCAGGTTGAAGCTGTGTTTTCTTTCCTCGTCAGTTCGTCAACAATAAACTGGGCAGAAAGGAACACCTGAATGGGCTTCTGAAGAAAATGGACGATAATTTCCTCACCACTTGAACTTGAAGGCTTTGAAGTGTGCAAAAAACCAATGTTCACAAATTTCTTGAAGTCAAGGCTATCAGCTCCTTTTCTCAAGTTGGCATAAAGCAGACCCTCCAGAAGCGCATCAAATGTAAGTTCTCCTAATTTTGAGAGTTTCTCTCTGTATTCATCTCTGCTTTGGGTCTCCACTACTAAGTCTTTTGCAACCAGGAGATCAAAGAGGATCTGCATGAATCTTGAGTAAAGGTCCACCCCAGGTTTGGGTGGTCCTTTACGATCATTCTCCTTCCAGACTAGACACAGCATAAATAGGAGAAGTGGTATCTTCGCAATTTCCCAGAGGTTGTATATCCGCAGATACTCAACAAGCTCTTCTATGTCTTTCTGGTCACTCAGGAACTCGCTTGACAACTGTTTCACTTGCTTCTCGTTATCCAACCCGTTGAGCTCGAACTGAACATGACTCGACTTGCTTAGCTCATCTTCATTCATTCGCAGTGAAGTGACAACAACACAACAATCTTTCAATATTTTACCTCTCCAGATCTGATGAGCTGGCGATGATTTCCCACCGCTGTACTCGTCATAACCATCCAACACGAGGAGGACTTTGTCTGGATACATGCGGACATATTTATCCAGTTTATCGACCGCTATTGGATCATCAGGAGGCAACAGTTCAGCAGTTTCCAGCATGGTGCAGAAATCCTCACTGTCGCAGACGTCTCGCAACTTAATTAAAAGCAAAACATCGAACCTCTTAAGGACTTCTTTCTTGGCTCTGGCTCAGTCTACAGCTATTTTCTGAGTGAAAGTAGACTTTCCTATTCCCGGTCTTCCGTAAACTAGAATTCTTTTATGATTAAGATGGCATCCGTAGCCATTGAAAATTTCAGCATAATCTTCAAGCTTTTCTTTCGTTGTTTCATGAAATTTTCCATCATCTCTCAGCATCGATAACCGTATGTCAATCTCATCAATATCTACTGTGTTTTCTGGGTCCCAAAGTGTGATTCTCACCTTACTATCTGTGTAAAACCTGCGCAGGTGTTCAAGGCACCCCGAAAACTGCTTTATTGGGTAGTCTGTTGAGAGAAAATACGCATAGTGAACTCATTAGTTTTATCTCTTCCTTAATTTGAAAACTCTGATTAAAGTAAGCGACGTAGGGCGTCCAATTTAACGTGATTATACCTAACCCCATAGTCTATATAAAATGAACGTTTTGAGACTTGGCTATCACAATATGAAAAGAAAAGAATATTGAAATAAAATGAATTGTCAAATATTTTACGACCTTTTAAAAATGCGAGCGTCCGAATCACCCTTCGAAAGTTACGAGTGAAAGTGAATATGGCTTTTCGTTTATTTACTCGTCCCTTAGTTAAGGGAGCCAAGGCGGCAACAGCTATGGATTTGTTGAGCCACAACTACTTTGACATTGCTATCACGATATTCTCTATCAATAACAGGACAGACGCATGAAAGACTGACGGGCGTGAATTCATTTGGCTTGACCACATTCGCAAACACCATCACAAAGTTCTTCAGAAATACTCCGTTGCATGTGGTATTTTCCACTCTTTTATCGGTGTTTGGGAATCTAGACAAAAACAGTCTGTCATGTTTGATGTATTACATCAAAGTGCCAAGTTTAAAAAGTTTCACCAACCATGACTCTCTATCACGACGAAATGTCATAAGCTGTAGGAGATCGCTTTTGTGTCGAGCTAGGCAGGTCACATGCATGTCTTAAAAGGTAGCAAGAGAAAAGATTTGCCGTGTATGACTGGCGTATGTTAACAAATTAGATCAATTGGAAATTTTTTCAACGATGTAGTTTTCGGCTGCCAAGTACTTTAAAGTTTGTCTTAAGTAATAAAAATACCTTCAAATTTGGTGCGCTTGGCTGGACTTGGCCCTTCTGCTGACACAACTGCAAACAGAAAGAAACAGGTTGTACATTTATTAATGATAAACTAATGACAACAGGATTTCATTAAATATGGCTTGTATTAAAGAGGGAGGAAGGGGGTCAGAACCTCCCACCTTCCGTACCCTGCTCTGCCGCTTCCCGTACCTTTATCTCCCGCCTTCCTCCCTTTTCCGTGCTCCTCCTGTCCCCTGATTTGAGGTCACCTGCTCGTCTTACTTTTTTGCAATTTGACAGCTTACGCGACACATGTGCACTCTTATCGCTTGACCTTTTATGACCTATATGACATAACCACTGTAAACTGGTTTACTATTTCACCGGAAATAAGCCTGTTTTTCGGCCAAAGTGCAAATTTTCGTTCGTTCGTTTGCTCGGAAGACGTTAAATGCAAGTCAAATATAATTTGAGTTCATGCTTACCAAAGTATTTTAACGCATTGTTAAATTAAAATAATTAGCGCGTCGCATTTCTCTACCGCTTCCCGTCCTTTCCTCTCCCGCCTTCTGCCCCCTAATCTCCCGGGCTCCCGCCCCCGCCCCCCACTATGAAAAATATATGACAAGCATATTTTGGCTTCAAGAGTGCATAACCACGTTGTAGGAAATGGCCAAGATTTCCAAAGATGTACAGAGAATAACTCTCGTAACCCTAGACAAAAAATTATTTAAGTTACCCTTAAGGCCCCTCCGTAATTCAATCTATAAGCTATGAGCATAATGTCATTATTATTGTTATTATTATTATCATTATTATTATTATCATTATTATTATTATTATTATTTTTTAAAGGCTAATAGTACATCTAAAATAATTCTTATCATTAATTATTAATTATAAAACAGTAAGAACGTCAAATTTTGAATAATTTATCCCATCCTAAATTTGTTTTTCCTTTATAAAAATTTGCTAATCTAAAAAAACTAATAGCTAATAA
>CM042756.1:1354430-1379885 GCA_022496165.2 Catalaphyllia jardinei
GTGAAATAATACCACTTTCCTTCGTCACACGAGGATATGCTTTGGAAGTCATGTACTTTAGGTCGTTAACTACAAATCAAGCGAAAATGAAAGGTATTTAGAATTTGATCGTAGTAGCACTTTAAGTTAAAACAAGGAAAATCACAACCGTGAAGCAATTTTGGATCTGGCTCGGTCTAATAAGCATAAACGATTTTTTTTTCAAGAACACTCTGCGCTATGCGTCGTATTTTTAACTCTCTTCTAAGTGTATGGATATTCCTGTGAAACACCGTCTCTCGTGTTTGATATATTACGTCATTGCTTGACGCCATTTGTTCGAAAGCAACTGTTTTCATTCTAATACCAAATAACATGTAAACCACAAATTCATCAAAGTGTGACATGTCGTGATAGATCCTTTGCTGAGTAATGCTGAGTAATACACATTTGTGCAATTAATATTCAAATTCTTGAGGTATTTCCTTATGTCGTTATTTCTCATATCTTCAATCGGTAGTCTTGCACAGATAGACTGTTACGTTCACTAACGCCTCGGTTATGATTTTATCTCCAACTACTGGTATTCGATTATTTTACTCTAATGTGCGTTTTCATACCGACTTAGCCTGACTGATTGAAGATATTTTCTAATCAAAGTATAGTTTCAAGAATTCAAGCTGTCTAGCAAACTATGTATAGTGGGCTTTTGAAATAAAACGCAAACGTTTTCATTCAGAAACGACACATAACACGGCCGACCAACTGAATAATCACTGAGGCTCTTTGGTTTTATTGCAATACAGTAGATGTTACTGTATCAAAGCAGTACTTCTCTGTTTGTTGATAAGTACTCATAATTCTGTGATAAATAAGTCTCTAAAATAAGTAATTATTTGACTGAATAAGTCTAAAATCTGAACGGAAAAATGCAAAAGGGTAACGCGAAAATAAAATATGGAATCATAGAACTGGGACACTGAAAAAGTTGCGATTGTAAACAATTTATCATTACATGATGTTAAACATACCGTATTATATCAAGCAGTGTCTCCGCAAGTTCTTCATTGCCGGTCCTGCTGGAACTCTCTTTATTAATTCCTCGCGTTTTTCGCCTCCTCAACTCCTTCCCCGTTTACGCCTGCAACAGGCTGTACTCTCAAAGGATATAGATCCTGCGTGAAATCAAAATAAGCGTAACTGTGGTTGTGGGTTTCCTTCCATTATAATTACGTCCTGCATGTTGACAAGACTAGAAAAACGTAACGCGAAAAAAATTCTGTCTTCTATGTAACTATGACTGAATGTTAAGGTTGTGTTTATTAGGGTTAGGGTAAGGTCGAATGTTCAGTATACCATGCCTGTTTCATAACATACACCAGAAGGCGGGTTTCGTAAGAGAAACGCAAATTTGCAGAAAGATACAAGTAAATTAATGCTTACCACTTCGTAAAATCCTTCTAAGTAAGTTGATAAACTCACAAAGAAAGATTCGACTTCGAATGTTACAAATTTAGAAACGGCCAATGAAAGTTAGCAAGCTCTAGCTATCACTCACCGCGGGCTTATCCGACTTCAGCGCAGTTTGCAGAAGTGTATCAAACTGAAAGCGACAAGCAAAAAGGAAATCGATCACAGAGAAGTTAGTCATGCGATACACTAATAGTGTTCCTCATTTCCAAGTCTTCCTCGATAGCAAGCGTAGCGCTATATTCGAATTCCAGGCCCCGGTTGTTCGAAGGCTGGATAACTCTATCCACCGGATAAATCACTATCCAGTGGACAAGTGTTAACAAAACAAACCACGCTATCCGCTGGATATTGATTTATCCGTTGGATAGCGTTATCCATCCTTTGAACAACCCGGGCCAGAACGGTAGGGTAAAACGCCAAAAATAACAATAGAAAATGAGGCTGAGAAGCGATCTTTTTTCTTCTGCAACAACAAGAACTTGATTCGGCTTACCATGAGCAGCCAGTCAAAATCAAACGCAATGGAATAACTTCTTGTATTTAACAGCTTCACAAAAGCTAAGTGTTTTGATTGATAACTCGCATCCAATCTCGTTGTGATTGGCTAGAAGGAGTTGCTTTTGTTCCATTAAGAGCCACTGCCAGTAAATATGGAGAATCCCACGCCAGTTGGGAAAATTCAGATTTTTTTTTATTGCGCCAAAAAGACTCTTTTAGTGAACTATTTTCAGAAATATACTTTTAAAGTTCCAGCGAGTTTACATTTTTGTGAAATCTAGGAAAGTTCGAAATACAGCTCAATCAACCAAGATGGCCGATGGAATTTATCCAAAATTGTACATTTTCAACACGCCAGTACAGAAAGAAGGGAACTTGCCTGGATTTCATATTCACACAGTTTGTAACTTACCCTTTGGTCATACTTCTGAGCTAAAAGTCATCTTGAATTAAACACGTTTTTTCTACTTCTTAGCCGTTTGAAAAATACAACTATCGCAATTTAATTTACATGTAAAATTTCAACGGATTTTAGAGGGTCATAATTCTTCTAGAATGCAAATCTCTTAACAAACAAAACGTTCTAAAGAAAGAGCTATGCTATGGGTATATCATATCTAAATGGCTAGTTTGGCCCGTGAAAATTAAGCACGCTAGATGAAAAACTATAAAGGGCATTTTGACCATTTTACGCCATTTTTGACGAGCGAGCAAGAACTTCGATTTCGCAGTCATCTTTATAAACACAATTCGACATGCTTCATGACACAAATTATTCGTAGACATTGTATATTGTATAGTTAAGCAATACTTTAAATAGTACCTGAGAATAAGCCTTGGTTATAGATGACACAGTCCTCTAGAAATCAGCGCGCCGTCCAAGCAGACGAATTTGACAAAATGTCGGTCTTCAAGTTGGAGCGGTAGTCCTGCATTCAAAACTTGAGCACCTTTAGCGAATAAATGGAGAAAAGGCATCGCTACTTCTTCCTGGGTTATCTCTTGTAATTAGGTCTCTCTTATTACTTTAAAATAGGGGAACCACGTAGCCCCGACTGCGACGATAAAAAGAACAGTTTGCTTTGGACGCGAAACGCAAGTGTTCATGTAACGTTTATGTAAAGAACATTGTTCTCTTTGTCACAGTGTCACGCCATGCAATTCACCACGACAATATATATGCACACTGACCAGTTACAGTTTTGAACCGCTGCATTTGAACTTTGTCCTCTACATTGTTTTAGAAAAAGATACGTGGGGAAAATGGCCCAAAATGAAGTAGCGAACGTTTATCGGTGTTATGTGTGCCTAATTTCTGCTCGAGGCGGTTTATATAACATTTTCGAGGCCTGGCTACTGAGCGCGCCTCCTTTGCTATCTCGGCAAGTAAACATGGTGGGCAGTTGGTGAATGAATTTTTCATCTAATCGGAAGTTATCACTCTAAGTTCAGGATATTTAAAAGGATGGAGAATTTTCACAATGACTGCTGTCATCCTTGGACCAAAAATCCTTTCAAGAACTCGTGAATATTGTCGAATAATCCCCTCGACTTCGTCTCGGGGATTATTCTACAATATTCACCTCGCCTTCGGCGAATAATTGTTAAGTATAGATAAAGGCCAGCCTAAAAGCGTAGCTCCTTGGCCGGGTTGTTCAGTGTTCGAATGAGCTAACCCAGGAAAAGGTAGAATGTTGATTTGACTTTTGTAACTTTGCGGTGAGGTTTTCTGTTTACTGTTTGACTTTCTGTTTTGATTTTTATAATCACCATACATATATACTCAAAACAAAGGAGCAAAAAATATTTCCATAGAATGAAAAGTTATAATTCGAATAAATTTTAATTCTGTTAACAATCCTGCGCTGTTTTCAACAAGTTAACCTGACATGAGCCCGCGATCCAATCGGAAACCAGCACTTGGTCAGCAGTCAACTTCCAAAAAATACACGTGAGCTTGATGAGCTGTGCACTTGAGCCTGCGATGTGGTCATGTGATACTGGTCAGCAGATATCTTGTTTTGACAGGTGTCAATTGATCATAAAACGGATCTCCAATATCAAAGAAGTACACGGTAAACCAAGGCTGCATGTCTCTTTCAATCTACTGTTTGGTGTATGGCCGCTATCTTGCGCGACTCCGTCGTCGTCGTCGTCGTGCGTACGCGCCCACGAGATATGCTGCTGCCCATGATAACCATGAGAAAATCAACTCATGGGTTTCCCTTTTTCCCTATATGCTTATGGGGTTCCGCTTGGCGGCCCTTCGGGCCGCCGGAGCTCCGCTAATAACGGAGGCTTTAGCCGGAACAAAAACTGGTGATTGAATGAAGCTTCGATGGAAATGATGAGCGCGTCATCAAAACGTTATTCGAGATTATTCTCGCTAGTTTTTTCTCTTAATTCGACTCTTGGTCAATATTTAGCTCTCATTAACCGAGCAGGAGGTCTCCATGGGAGAATCTTGACCGAGGTCGTAAGTACAGATTGAACGCAATGACGTCTGTACATACGACCGAGGTCAAGATTCTCCCACGCAGACCGACTAAGCTCGGTGAATAAGAAGTTTATTATATGGAAAAAACAAAAACAATTTAATTAGTTTAACCCTCGGAAGTACAAACAAACTCATACCGCCACCGTGGTACAAAGGGCACTGGCGGGGGGGGGAGGGGGCTTGGTAGGAACCCACACCCCACCCTTCGGTTTTCGTTGGGTTAAGATACTTTGAAAGGGTGATACCAGCAATAGATAGCCTGTCATGTCGTCTACACGACTAGGTTAATATTATGGGTTACATATGCAAATTGCACCGCTGGGGGCCTATGATGTCACCCAATATGGCGGATTTCTTGTTATTCTTCGCTTTTTGAGTCTAACGTTGGTTTTTCTTAACAAAATTAAAAGTCTTACTCAAAATTACAGTTTTAAACAGCTGAACATGTAAAATATGACTTAATTTAACTGTTTTGTACTTACCGACATTTGATTGCGAGCGGCGATGAGCCGGATTTAGTTCTTCCAAAGTTTGCTCGTCCTCTTTACATTTTTTCTCATCAGGTTGTTGTTACAGAAATAAATATTGTTAGATGAAAACAGTCAATGATTTTGCATTTTAGTTTGCAACTTTTTCACTGCAAAACATTACTGGTCCAGATGCCAGTCTAGATAGGAAATTGTAGACCGCGATCAATATCGTTTTCAGCCAATCAAATTCGAAAATTTGGTAGTCCCCTGTCCTTGTGAGACAGAGCCATATAATAACAAGCATTATTACACGACTGAGTTAGTTCAGAGGGCCAATAACTAAAATCAGCCAATCAGATTGCTCCGTTGCCGGTCCAATATTCTCTAAGTATTGGACCGGGCACTCTCCCGAATGATTCCGCACGAAGATTTTCTCGTAGTTTTACTTCTTCTTTTTTCTAAAAGTATTTACTCCACATAAAATGTTATTTTGTTTTCTTCCAACTTTGTTTTTCTTCTTTTTGAAAACGTCAGACGTGAGTACACGTTCAGTTTGCTCTAAGTAAAAATTGCGCGCTTGAAGTTTATGGTGTCTTTGCAGTCTATCAGTTGGGTTTTTCTTCTAAAAAATTTCAGTCGTGTAATAAATCTCTTATTAACCAAGCTTGCTCTGGGCCGTACTGGGAGAATATCAGCCCTTGGTCTTTTTTGTACGGACGTCGCTGCGCTCGGTCCTTACTGTCAAGACCTCGGGCCGATATTCTCCTAGTACGGCCCTTGCACTTGGTTAATAAGATATATAGCTTTACGCCACGCTTAGTCAATAACCAAAGTATCAGGGCAAAACAAATTGAAAAAAATGGAGCGACCGATATCAAAGAAATGGCTGAATGATTGAGGAACTTCATTTGAAACTGATCGTGGAAACAAATGACTGATGTCAACGTTTTGGCGGAGAGAGATATATAATAGTCAGTGCTTGGGTTGGCTGTGAAGGAATCTGGACTGAAAAGAATCTTTAATATTAAAGTAAGAAACTTTTTTTCTTATCTTTTATTTATTTTGCAATACACTTAAATTACATTCAATACAATATGGACATAACTTACAAGCTACAGCTAAATATCATGCAATATAAACACTACCTGCAAAAATAAAACCTAGTAATTACGGTTACATTGTACATTGAAAGTAAGGAGCTTGTGAATCGGGATTAGCTGGGGTTGGTGGAGAAGTCTGGTCAGGATGGCAGATGCATTCAACTCGGTCTAAACGCTTCACACGGCTGTTATAGCGGTGCTCCGTACTCATATGGGACTGAAGCGGTATATTGGTCTTGGGCGCTTACGCACGATGGCGACGGCCACCCGTTCCACACTTTTAATTTCAACGCAATAATTGATGAAATTGTTAGAAGTTGTATATGACAGTAAATTAATGGATTGTAATGTCCGGCGTTGCAAACAATGACGAATCTTTAACTGGATGAGGGTGGAAGAATAAGATAATTGTACTGACAAGAGACACCATATCTGATTTTGCTAATATTCATGCCTGTTTATGATCCAGGTAAAAGAAAAGGATATTCCTCCTTTAAAGCTAGTGGCAGATAGGTCAGCTAAAAGCAAAAAAGCTACAGGAAAAATTCCGTCTACTCTGCCGCTGGAACGAGAAGATCCCAAAAAAATCAGATGGATAAATTTAGGGCGATGCAGAAGCTGAAAACTCCATACCAAACAACGGCTGCATAGAAATGGGGAAACCTTACGATCCCTGATAGATTTTCAGTTTTAGGAGTTCCGAGCATGACCGGTTTTGGTCGGCCCTTCTTACGACCTCAGGAATACGTGGAGAGCGACAACGGTGAAACTGTAGAACTGTCTAGATTGAAGTAATCGACGTCTGCAAGCTGGAAAGAAGGATGAAAATAAATCATTTGATCCGACATACTGGATCTCCTTCGGGGCCGACCAAAACCGATCACGCTCGGAACGCCTAAAGTAAAATCTTTTGGGAGGGTGTGAATGGCGTTAACCGCCTAGCGACAAATTAAAGGGCTAGAAAATATTACTGACTACCGACAAAACGAAGAAAAAATTACCGACTAGCGACAAAAAAAATAACTGGGATTTATCGACAACCAAGCAATACGAATTTTAATTGATTTAAAATTTACTAGCACGGGCTGGTTATGGAAACGATGTCATGGCCACTTTCAAGTTAAGTAATTTTTCTGCCAGACTCTATGAAAGGACGTTTTAAAAAATAGAATATTCATTCACTTTCGGTATTAAATATTAAACGCTTATTTTGGGGGTTAAAAAGGTGTCCAAAATTTCCCTCCAAAACTTAATTGACGGTAGGCACTTTTCAGCAACCTGAAACTTTTTGTTTCTGAAATGGAGCCGGAGTTTCCAGTTTTCGTGCCACATTTGACTACGTTTCCGAACATTAGGAGACAGAGCTTGATGATGCAAAAGTTTGACAAAAGTTTTGAGCACCAAGAAAAGAGTAAGCTCAAGCTAGACTGCGCAGTTTGCGCTACGCTTGAATTTGGGTACATTGGGTTAAGACCTGATCATGATCATACTTTGTTTTCATACGCGTCAGCGGCATATCAGGTTCGTTTGGTCTCGCCATATGGCTATTTTGACTGGCTTGAGTCTAATACGAACCATGGGTTAAACATGCCGCTAGCCAAGAGTACTAAGAAGGTTTTTATTATCGATATAAACAGTAAAGCACTCCAAAAGTATGATTTTTCCCCAAATGCTAGGCGGTGCCAGAAAAATTTGAAAACGGAGCTTTTTCTCTGAAAAAAGAATCAGATGTGTACAGCGCTGCAAATGATCCCCGACCGCAAATGATCCCCAGACCGGAAATGATCCCCAAATTGGACCTCAAATGATCCCTGATGTGGACCGCAAATGATCCTGTCGGAAAATAAGGAATGGCATGGAGTTTGGTTTCCTGGATTTTTCCTATTTTTTTTTTAATTTTATTTTTATATTCATTTTGTTTCCAGAACTAAATGGTCAATTAGATAAGCATAAAGAAAAGATATTATGTTGACGTAAAGTATAATTTAAATATAATTTTCCATGACAAATTCATCTTATTTTCTTTTGACAATTCTTTCGAAAAATTACAGAAAAAACATTCAAAGCTCGTAGACAGCAATACTGTTTCTCAACAAGCTCGATCTACAACAATAATAGCTTAATGCTACCAAAACTAAGATCGACACAAAAATCTTGTGTGGATTTAATGCAATTTCCATGTTAAATAATCTGATTTCAAATCCTTGTCATTATAAGACCCCAAAAGTGCGAGAAACAAATGCCAAAGCAAGTGTTGATACCAACAGTAACAGCGATATGTACATGACCTTTAAGTTTGAGCGAATGAGCTAGAAATTCTGCTTGCCAAGCCAGTATGACTTTTAGTTCGCATCTGCAACTTGCAGCCAGAAATTCTGGACAAGAGCACTGATTGGTCAACTTACATAGCATGTAGAGCGACTCAACACTTCCTTCATATTACCCGTGGGAAAATTGCAAAAAACCGAAAACCGCATATAATTACAAAGTAGAAGTAAAATGGCAGCCGTAAGCTGGTTTAGTGTATGATTCTCAGACTAAAGAAGTCTTGCTTCATGAAAACGGCCGGATAGGTTACACCACTACAACCACGTACTATAATCTGTTAGAATTTCTTGCTACTGACTTTTAACATCGATGACGAAAGTATTTTCATTCGCGTGATTGACCAAAATCGGAAACCGCACATGAAAAGTCTCTAGCATCCAATGAAACGTGCAGGCCATAAAATAACACACAACTTAGTTGAGTTAGTTGAGATGCAGGATGTGGATTGACTGAACTGACATTTTTAATTTGTTCGCAATAATTTCCCTGAAATGTTAATGCTTAATGCTGAAGAGGGTACCCTATAGAAATAAACTGTTCTTATTTTACCGACAAAAGCCGATTACAAGGCATTGCGTTAGAGCTTTTTCGGTAATTATCTTAGCTTTTTCGGTAATTAACTCTTTATCATAGGAATTCAGTATATCCATATAGAATATGGTCAGTTATGACTTGCTTCTGTTTATGTTTAAAACTGAACCCACGACCCAAGGAACAAATTCCATGCCATTCCCGGTTTTCCGACGGGTCATTTGCGGTCCACATCGGGGATCATTTGCGGTCCAATTTGGGGATCATTTCCTGTCTGGGGATCATTTGCGGTTGGGGATCATTTGCGGCGCTGTACAGATGTTTTCCTTTCACATCACTACTGAAAAATTTTATTATTGTAACCTAATCGTTTTCGAAAAGCTTCATTTTCGTCTTCTGTTTCGAATGTCCAGAAAAGCCGGCGTTTTCAAATTTCTCCGGGACTTTTCGGAAACGCTCTTCAGACCGAACGGATGAATTTGAAAACGCCGACTTTACGTTTCGTTGTGGACGGAAGTGACATTACGATCATTATGTGATTGCTCTGCCCAAGTTTACCTCAAACACAAATCCAAATGACTTCAATTGTATGATTAGTGCGATTTCAAATTTCTCCAGGCGAGCGTAAGTGGACGGATCGGAAAACATTTGACGCGTTTTCAGAGTGAAAACCCCGTTTCCAAATTTCTCCGGCGTTCTGTGGACAGGACCTTTAATGTAAGCATCACTTAACTAACCTTCATTTTTCATTCGTAAAATCCCCGTTGAATATTTATTCACATTTCACTGCATTCATTTCACTGCACGGGAAGATATGAACTCAATAACTTGACCTCGCTCCCAATGTGCGGTTTCATAGTTCAGTTGGTCGAGCATCGCACCGGTATCGCGGAGGTCACAGGGTTCGAATCCCGTTTTCAAAGCCCTGATTTTTTCAGGCCGTTCTTCTTTCCAGTTGCTTAAATTGGAAAATTTACGGCGATGATCACTCTTCACTTTAAAATCCCCCTTTATTTGGCATACCAGCGTATTAATTATTAATAGATTGTTCACTACAGCTCAATGAAGTATATTTTATACATTTGAACCCCTATTAAGCAGACGCAAATTAAACGCCCACTCCTATCAGGAGGCAGCAGACGCCATCGAACAATCTACGTTTAATCTACGTTTGATAAAGTAATTGGGCGCCAGAGATTGAAGTCGCTTTTCAGAATTAGTGTAACAACTACTCTTCTTCTCTGACATACACTGTCGCTGATTTTCTGGTGGAACTAAGCTGCGTTAAAACTTGCACGCAAGTCCGACGCAAGAAGCTAAAAGAACTGAAGACAAAACTCAATGGTTTAAACCGTCTTCTCTATCTGACGACATTATTCAAGACTTCATTTACCTTCTGGTGTATTTTATCGGCTTAAGACAATTGCCGCAATTCGAAGAGTCTAAATGACCGACAGCCGGCTAAGGTTTAAATAGACTAAATGACCTTCAGTCAAAACATTTTTGTAGGCTAAATAGCACTCTGGTTAGCCCAAAAGACACTAAGGTTACTGCCTAAATAGCACCCCGGTTAGCCTAAATAGCTCTTCACTTAGCCCGAATAGCTCTCCGGTTAGCCTAAAAAGAACTCCAGTTATCCTAAATAGCACTCCGGTTATCTTAAATAGCGCTTTGATTATCCTAAATAGCATTCCGGTTATCCTAAATAGCTAATCTAGAGCCCAGATCCCCCACGGCCAGGTGTAAGGGAGATCTGGTAAAGTTCGATTTTGAACATGCGTACTGGCAGCAAGGCCCGAAATAAGGGCCTTGCTGTTAGCGCATGTCTGAATAAGTTGTTCTGAATTTGCGGGAAGGCGTAAGCAAACAACGATGGATTTCCTATATTTCGATAGTATTTTGCTGGATATGCTTCGGTCGAGAAGGCAGGAACAGTTTCAAATAAAGCCAAAGCAAAAAGGGGTGATACAGAAGATTGTTTTGGACGGCCAAGATTGTTTAATAGTTCTACCGACAGGATACGATAAATCGCTTATTTATCAGCTTTTACCTTCACTATTTGACCATGTCTCTAAGGATAGTTCAAAGGACAAATCCGTTGTGATCGTAGTCTCCCCACTAAATGCACGGATCGACGATCAAATAAATAAGCTTAACGTACTTGGAGTCTGTTGTGCTAGTTTGCGCGTTTGTGGAGAAAAAGCCGATGGCCGATTCGAAGGAAGCTTTCAGGAAAACCTTCAGGCGGGAAAGTTTCAGCTGATTTTTACTCTGACCCTGAGATAGCAGTTAATAACAGGCACTGTAGAGAGCTATTTCTCTCGAATTACTATCAGAGAAATGTTGTGGCAGTGGTGGTAGATGAGGCGCATTGCATCATAGAATGGTAATGTTTGGTATTAAATCTTTATTTTTTTTTTAATACATTGCCTCAGCCCGGCCTAGCTTTTATCATGTAAGACGTGCATTTTGTTTATGTTTCATAATTTTGGAAGTTTCTCAGATGTAAGCTTTCCCTTTCAACTCGGTGATTTGAGAAAGTGGGCCCTAGGTGAAAGGGAAATTGTGATTGTATGATCTTATTTGCTTACTTGCATCACTTGTCTGAAAAAATTGAAATAAGTTGCATATACAACCCTTATCTGCAGCTTTGCAATTCTCCAGTCTCCTCTTGTATGATGTTTTCATCAGTTCTGTGTTTTCAGTATTATTAAATCCTGTTTGCAATGATGCAAAGGCTTGCGATTGCAATTTCTAAACATGGTGAGTAACAAGATCCCTTAATGTGATTAGGCTTATTTAGGGAAGTTTCTAATTTGGTCTGTTTAGGGGACATGATTTAAGGCCAGACTATGGGAAGCTTGGAACTTTACCTTCCGTGTTTCCTTCAGCTAAGATTGTTGCAATGACAGCAACAGCTACCAGAGAGTACCAGAAGTCTATAACAGCAAGTCTCAATATGAAGAACCCGTCACTTGTCATTGCTAATCCCCACAGTGCTAACATTTTATGAAGTTATACCAAGACCCTCATATGTAAAGCAAGGAAATGTTGATCAATTTGAAGAACTATTATCTCCTCTTGCAGAAGAACTTATTACTACCACTGTGCGTATGCCTCTTACTATTATTTACTCATCATTAGAGCTTTGTGGTGTCGGGTTTGCATTTTTGGATCGTGTACTTGGTGACAAGCAGTTTTATCCCATAGCTGCTCCCAAAGTTCCTCAAAACAGACTCTTTGCCCAGTTTCATTCTCCCCAAAAAGATAAGATGAAGAGTGAAATAATATCAGCAAAGTGACTGAATCATGTACCCAGAGAGTAATATTTGCCACAGTTGCATTTGGTATGGGTATTGATTCTCCTTATGTTGAAAGAGTTATACATTTTGGTGTACCTCGCACTATGGAAAGTTTCTTCCAAGAAAATGGAAGAGCAGGCCGAGATGGAAGGCCAGCTAAATCTACTCTGTATTTCAACATCAATGACATAGGTGCTAATATTGAGGGAATGCAACCCATCATGCGAGAATATTGCAAAAATCCTAAAAGTGAGTGCAGGAGGAAAATATTACTTTAACACTTTGGATTTGGAATTCCCAATGTTCAAGAAAAACCCAGCAGCTGTTGTGATATCTGTGAAAAATCGTGTCTGTCTGAATTTTGTGATCATACTGTAGATCCGGGTCATTCACAAGTAACTGCAAATCTGGCTGTGTCTGAAAATCAAGTGCAAGAAATTAAGTCAAAGCTTATCGCTTTGAAGGAAGAAGCTGAGGCCAATTATTTTCATTTGAGCATGTGCTCAGGTTTAACAATGGAGGTAGTAGATGAGCTATGCCTAATTCTCTCCAAAGCTGAAACTCTTGACAGAATTCTGGAAGGTGTGCCAATTTGGAGAAAAGAACATACAGAACAGATTCTTAAAATCATTCATGATGTCACATCCAGAGTTCAGAGTGAAAAATACAGATAGTTGAAATATAGTTACGTAAGTGGGAGGTATTGGATTATTATGAATCAAAAGATACTTTATTGAAACAAGACTTGTCTTAATTAGGCATGCAGCCATTTGATTTGTAATAACCCCCTCACTTAGTTGACATTTTTGAACTGTATTTGTATCTCTTTTAACTTTTGAAGTTTCATTGGTACTCACTCAGTCTTCATCAGATGATTCAGATTCCTCATTTTCAGGGCCCGGCCTAAACCCGGTGCCAACCGTCTTTTATGTTTCGTAAGCCATTGAAACAAGTCATTAATGCTTAATTTCTCTCTGATACTCTTCCCAATTTCTGTAAACGAAGCATGAGGTTCATGGGAAGGATTGCAATTAAAGGGTTTAAGTAATCTTAGATCAGTTAACATAATCTCTTCATCTCTTGTAGAACTTTTCTTTGTGCGGGCTGTTGATTCAGGTTTCACATTAGAACTTTCGTCATAGGCTGAAAGGGATTCACTGACCCCAGTCACTAACATGGAGCCACGAAGGACAGATTTCTCAGTCTTGTTAGCCCCCATTGCAGTGATCATGGTTTTTGTGTCCTTAATGGCATGTTCCACCTCCAAATTATTAGGGATATTTGCTCCAATTTTTCCTTTCTCGTTGGTTGTTCTCCCCCAAATCACACGCTCAGACATCTGATGTGTAAGCAAGCACTTGGTCAAAGTCAGAAAATACATGCCTTCAATGGCATACTTTGACAAATTGTTGTTAGCTTTAAAAAGCCACATGAGGTACTTCCATGTGGTCACATTTCTATACCCATCACCCTCATGCACTGCGCCATTTAGTTGCATGAGTACTACAAAAAGCTCGATCAGACACAGACCATAGTTTTGTACCTTGTCTTGAGCAGTGACTCCCACATGAAACACATTGTAATTAACAAAATGTTCAAACTTGTTATCAAAGTGTTGCCTCCTCAAATCCATGCTTGAATTCTGTGGTGGCATGTTTTTGGTTGGCTGACTTTCAATGTTCTCCATGCCAAAGAATTCTAGGAATGTTTCTATGAGGTAGACTCGACCCACTGAAGTAAAGAATTCTTCATATGCATCAGGGTTGTTGTTGACAGTAGCTGGGACATTGCAACGCATGATCCTCTCTCTGAAGTACTTCAAGGTGCAATTTCACGTGAAGAACTTTGCTTCATTAGGATATCATTGACTAACTAAAATATAAAGCAATCCACTTATAACAGTTAGTGACATTGAAACATTTAAATTAAGTCTGCACAAGAACACTGATGTAAGGTCACAAGGTATTGAACATTTATAGTTATTGGACATTATTCATTGTGGAAAAGGATATATTTTTGCAATATGTACCCTTATTGAAAACTGGTTTCTAGGTGCTTGTCTTGGCAACTCAGGCTTAGACTTCATTAATATTTATAATGACTCATTCAGTGAACAAGGGGGATCAGTATTTTTTTAACAACTGTTATTGGAAAATTAAAATTTGCATATTATGGGGTCTGATTTTTTGAACTTCTTGGGTCTTCGCTATAACTGCTGGAAACAAGTCATTGTTGTGCACTACAGAATTTTACTGTCAGTACTTTTCTTAGTAAGAGTGTCAAGTAGGTGATATCCAAATTGACCCATGACATCTGTATAACCTTAGGCTATTAAGATTTTCACAACACACCTTTACCATGATTATGATAATTATGCCCATTTTGTACATACATGTACTTACAGTTAAGAATGCTTGCTTTCTATAAAACAGCTCTATTACATCTGGATGTGTATGTTCCAGTCTATCTTTTGCAGCGTGTGCCCCAGCCCTTAGTTTGCGTCCTGAGGTAAATCGCACTCTGGTCAATTGATCACCTCCTGATAACAGTACAGTAAGCAAGAGTACTGTTAAGAAAGCATTGTGTTATAGAAGCATATTTAGGTGATAGGCCTCTGTTTGTAGTTACAGGGATTACGACAATTTATGTGCAACAATTGTTACAAAACCATTAACAATAATTTTATCATAAACCATAATAGAGATATTTATTAAGTAGACAGTACAATTTATTTCATCGATTCAAGTAACACTTGCAGCCAAACTCTGATATTATAATATCAACATCAATATTTATCAAGACTGATAATTTAAATTGAAGCACATGATACTCTGTACTTGCTAAGTGAGAATGCTATCAGTTCACTCCTGAAACAATTTGTAAATTTAGTAAATCTATGAAACAATATATAAATAACAGGTAATTTTACAGCCTGATTTTGGGGGATTTCATTCTTCATATTGCAAAACAAAAATCTGAAAAGTACATGTAACTAAGTAATTTTCATTGTTAACCTGATGGACATTTGAAGTCAGCTGGGATGCCTTGGGCCTGATCACTGGCTTCTCTGAATATGTTTTCAAATGTGGTTTCAAGGTTTGCCAAAATGTCCACCACATCAGAATACTTCTTCTCATCCTTAAATTGAATAGGAAGTGGAAATACCTCTGACTTGGAACTCATTTCTTTTGTGTACTGGTGCACAATGTGCTGTGGGACCAATTTCTTTACTGCTGCAAATTGGGGCTGGTTGAAAAACTCAAGAAACACTCTTCCCACAAGAACTTTAAAGTCAGAGTTGAGTTTCTTGACCTCCTCTGGAGAGAGAAGGTAGTTCTCATTTGCAAAGTTGTGGATATCTCCAAGTGGTTTGACATTGTCCAAGTGTCTGAAATCAATCCTTTCAAACACTATAATGCTAGCAAACCAATTGTGTTGCTTGTTCCCGTGATCCACTCTCATGTTCTTCACTGTTGTTTTGCAATTCAGGTTGTCATTAACAGTGTAGAATTTCTTTCCCTGTTTTACTAGATCAACAATTTTGTCATGAAAGTGTTCTCCCAGTAAATCGAGGAGATTGATCATGGAAGTGTGTGACAAACAAACCCCTTGCTTTTTTAAACGTCCGTATATCTAAGGAAAAAATTGTGTGAAAATTTATGACTATTATGATCTTGATACAGTATGTGAAAGAAAAACAAGTTAGGGAAGCTGAGGACATTACATGATGTGCTTATTCATTAGTAATAATTTGTCTTTCATAAGAAAGTTTATTTTCATGTTCATTATACAATTGAGGTGTGTTTTAAAATACTTATATCACACATTGTAAATAGGTCTCCTGTTAGTAAATCTATACAGATATAGACAGCAAAGTTACTGCTGCTTAGTTAAGGGCCAGAAAAATAGAGGGGACATGTCTGGCAAGATGTTATATTTCATAAATAAATTGGTAACCCTGAAATGCCCTGAGAATCCTATCATTATACTTACATAGAGGTTTAGACTTGTGAGGTGACGTGACGTCACAGGCTTTTTCCAAATTTGGGCGTCCGCCATGTTGGAGCCCCTTGGACCGCGAAATTATAAGCGAAGTCTATGGACTTCTTACGTTCTCTGTGAATTTTTCGATGTTTATAGTCATCCGAAGAAAAAAACCAGGAAGACTTGAATAATTTAAGCAGAAGCATTCATGTGCTTTCAGAGTACTCCAAAGCCCTTGAAGTGCATGTTAAGCGGCGATATCTTCAAAAGATTTCGATTATCGGAGTTGACCCCGCCAGTATTCCAAGTGAAGAATTCCACCCGGAATGTTTGCCCCCAATTGAGGCCGTGGATGTGCTCGGATATCTTGTCTTGGAGACAAGTTATTACAACAGACAGCAGTTTAAGGCTTTTAAGAGTCTAGAAGCCTACAACCACATGGTTTCTGGCTTTGTAACCTCAGTTAGGGGACGGATAATTTCTGGAAAGTATGTTGTTGTCGCTAAGGTGAGACATTCTCAGAGAATGAATGACCCTCTTGTAAACATTTTGATCATAGCTGAAGATTATGGAACGATTCTTTCTGCCCATTGTCTGGGATGTAAAGCGGGGCTCGCCGAATCCTGCTCGTACATCGCGAGTGCGATGTTTTACATCGAAGCGTGGACGCGCATTCACGGAAAACTAGCGTGTACTCAAGTGAAATGCACATGGCTGCTCCTAGCCTGATTCTCAGACGTCCGAGGTCGTTCGCGGCGTCTTCGCTACCCCTCTCTCCCTCTCCCGTCTGATATACTCTGTGCGAGGTCGTGTTCATGACGTCAGGGCCATTTGTCAATTTCCACCAATCAGAGTGGATGTACCACATCCCGAGAAGTGTGGAATGTATGGAATGGAAGGTTTCGAAACGCTTTGGAGTGGAAAAACCGTTCTCTTTGTTTCTTCATCGCTTGCATGTCAACGGGGCTCGAAGAGTCGCTTGTATTCCAGATGGCTCCTTTAGTTCAGGCCGAAATCACGAAGCTACGATGGATTTGCAGCGAATCCAGTAGTAATGTAGTAATTGGGATATCCTTTCAAGTGAGTCAGTGAACCTTAAGATCAGACAAACCGCTTCTCACGGAAATTTGGTACATCAGTTGGTTTGTTAAGAGAAGATAAGGCTCTGGATCTGAAGATTGAGAAAGGAGAGTGCTCCTTGGTATTATCGTCGCCGGAGTCCTTTTCTAGGAACTGGTCGGTGGCGAAGGTTTCCTGGAAAAACCGGACCTTTGTTGAAACATTGTGTGTAAACAGCTTGTTTTTTACAAATCCATTATGTGCTCACACTTAACAGCCATATATATCACTAAATACAGTATATTGTAATGATGAACATGTCATATCAGAAATCTACTTTATATGTCAAACAGGAATGTACCATTTTCTTTATTCCTTTTCGAGCAAAACGAGCCATGATCGAGTAGTACGGGAATATTATGAAACTTAAAAAACGTGAAAGGGGGCTTCAATATTGCTCACACCTATACAAAACCTGTACAAAAGGTTCAGTCTTCATCTAAATTGCTTTTGGATACTGTCTCCCTGTTTGTCCGGTGGAGGTGAGAAGAAATTTATTTCAATGTTTACACATGTTCGAAATGCCCACAAAACTACAGAAACAGCTGAATGCCTTACTGCTGTATATCCAACCATCGAGACTGTAGGAGGTAACCCTGTCAGACTTGTTACCTCTCTCCCTTTCGTTACTGGCGAAGGAAATCTTGTTTGATCGTGAGGTAGAGTTGTAGCAAAAAGATCTTTCTTCGCCGGCCGGCTTCGTTTCGAGCGATCTCGCGACAGATACTCCTGAGTTTCATCTCGCGCGGCTCAATCCCCGCTTCATGCGAACCGCGGCGGTTTTAGACATTTTCGTCCTCAATTCGTCCTCAAGACTCTTGAGATTTGACATCATTTTCCAGTCTTTTTCAACTTTGGGTAGTATTTTTTTCCAAACATAATGCAAGTCCTCGATGGAAGTTTGTAGTTCAAAAACTAAAATCTTGCAGTGAGTTCTCGCAAATCCCACAACGAGCGCCCAGAAACCGCTATACTATCGCTGGTTTCGAGGAATTCAGCGCAGAACAAGCACTGAATCGAGTTCGTCTGAGATAAGACAGCGTTCTTCGGTTAGGAGATAGAAACATAGTTAAGAAAGCTTCGTTTTCCCATATCTTTGGTCATATCTGATCGAGGAAAAACACCCGTGTGAAACTGATTTGTTTCCACGCTTCATTTCTTGCGCGCGTTGTGATTGGCTCTTGCTATACAATAGGTGCACTGACGTCATGAACACGACCTCGCACAGAGTATATCGGGAGAGGGAGAGAGGGGTAGCGAAGACGCCGCGAACGACCTCGGAGGTCTGAGAATCAGGCTAGGCTGCTCCTAACGTACGTGAACGAGGTGCCCTATGCAATGGTGAAGGACACAGATTTCACCTCTGCAAAGCAGCTTAAAGAAAACCTGGACGACAAAACTGACTGCTTAGATGAGCATACTGCAAGTCCTGCGGTGAATTCCAGTCAAACTCTCAGACAAGTAGTGCACCCTAAAGCAAATTCCCCTTCAGCAGAGGAAATGGCTGTCCTGTTTGAAAAACGTAATCAGTGTAAAATTAAACCTGTGGCTTTGAGCCTAGTTGGCCCTTATGCTGATCAGTTTATGGCGAAAAGTCGCACTGTACCTGTTGTGGCAGACTTATATGCAACTGGAAATCTGGGTCTGAAGTATCCTGAACTGTTGAAAAAATGCTTGAATGTAAAAATAGACCTGTCAAATGAAGACATAAGTCAAGTAGAACAAGACACAAGATCTCAAGCAAAGGGATCAGGATTTTTCAGACCCCGAGCTGGGAGAATCGGTGCCTCTCTATGTGGTGCTGTCTTTCATAGTAACTTAGCTCAACCTCCACAATCACTGATTAAAACTACCTGTTACCCTAACTTGTTTAAAGTAAACACGAAGGCAGTACGACATGGATGCCAACATGAAGATGATGCAATCAAAGCATATGAAATTGAAATGAAAACTGTTCATGTCAACTTTGAGCTCAAGCGATGTGGGCTTTTCATCAACAAGGATTATCCCTTCCTCCATGCTCCTGATTTCTTGACATCATGTGATTGCTGTGGCCAAGGATGTGGGAAGTCAAATGCCCTATTTGCATTGGCCAGGATTGTGACTTTGATCAGTATGTTAAGAAAACAAAATGCATGCCTGGAAAAGATCAATGGAAATTTCATGCTAAAAAGAAAACATAACTACTACTACCAGGTTCAACAGCAGCTGTTTACTTTACCAGAGAGACAATTCTGTGACTTTGTAGTCTGTGGGATTGATCATCGCCGAAAAGCGCACAAAGTCAAGGATCGTATTTACCCTAATGTGAAACACTGCCAAACTGTGCTATCCAAACTAGAGGCATTTTGGAGAATTTGTATTCTACCAGAGATTCTGGGACGATGGCACACAAGGAGGTGTACCTTACCTGTGAATTTACCAGATGGTAATGGAATCTGCTTCTGTCGAGCCCAACCAGACGAGGATTTCGTTCGTGTTTGGCTCTTGACAGAGCGGTAATGCCGAACACATGGTATTGCCCACACCGTAGCAGATTGCCGCAGTTTAAACGAAGAAAGAATGTTAAATTGTCTGAACTGTCATCAGCAACAAACCAGGCAGCCTTGTTGTGTGACACTGTTTGCATTTGCAAATCTAAAGCGACCTTGGGAGAGAAACTGCTAGAGTGTCGTGGCACAGACTGTAAGAGCGGGAATTTTTTTTCATTTGAAATGCCTTGGTTTTAAAAGGATGCCAAACAGTTACAGGACCATCTGGCAATGTTCTGCCTGTAAGCAGCCAGACAAGTCAGACTCACCACCTACTACATGTGCTTCTTCTGCTGATGATACATCATCATCTGTGTCAGCCCTAGTGCTATCAACCTCTACATCATTCATCACAAGTGATTCTGACAGTGACAGTGAAGATGATGTTGAGATAATCAAAGAAACTGAAGGCAAAACTGACAAACAAGATACTCTTACAAATCTTACATACTCTGATTATCAGATCATTCTTGATGCAAATGGATGGCTAACTTGTGACATAATCCAACAAGCTCAAGTACTTTTACACAATGTAAATACATCAATTGAAGGATTTCAGCGCCCTTCTCTTGGACCTGTGCAAAATTTTGACGTGGTAACCAGTGAGTTAATACAAATTTTGCACACAGGAAGTGATCACTGGTTGTGTGTTTCTTCCATAGGATGTTCACCTGGACTTGTAAATTTGTATGACAGTCTATACCATTCTTCTTTGTACTAGCATAATTAGCTGAGGTCAGAGGTCACTGTGTTTATCAATGTTAAGCCCATATAAAGGGGTGTGTTGGGAGGGGGTAGGGGAGGAGGAGTACATTCAGATTGAATTTTTCATCAATACTGAGTCAAGGCATTAAACATCATCCAAATTTTATTTGCTTCAACATCTTCAGCAAAAAACAAGCATGCAATGTAGCTTAAAATAAGTCCTTTTCAGCTTAGTAGTGGTCAGCATTTAATTTCTCCTAATATTGCTACTCGATGAATCTTACAATAAGTGAGAATAAGAAACATGACCACAAAACAGAAACAAATAATTTCAATTTTTCAACAAAAACATTTGGACATATTAAAAATGCTGGATCATCTGAACATGTTCCATGCTAGAGCAAGTTATCTGTGTTGAGGCTGTCCATGACATCACAGGTAGCCCAGAGGTTTTTTGCGTTACGTGTTTGCGATGGTGTTACAATTTTAGTCCTTTATAAGACAACATATAAGGATGCTTTGAAAATTGTTGTAAATGCTCAGTGTCAGAAAAAGATTTAAATAAAAGTAGATTACTTTATGATTATTTTTCATTTTTGGATGTCTCTGTGTTCCTGGAAGCGGTTTAGCTCCCAACTACATAGTGTCACCTGTGATGTTCTATACTAAGATCTCACATATAGGAGGCTATTGGATTGCAAACCTTCAGTTTGTAATTTGCCATTAATTTTTTTACACCAGTTTTTAAAAGAACCAATCCAGGCTGAAGTTGGGACAGATTCTCAGTTGGCAGACAAGCAATAATAATTATTACAAAATGAGGCTTGGCAATAATATAGTTCTCTCGACGAGGATCAGCATATTTTGTTTAAAATAACACAACTATTATGTCCTACTTGGTGACACTCGACGAACTACGAGCGAGTTTTCATGCCGAACACCAGGCCCATAAATTTTTTGCCGCCAAATTAGAAGCTTGGAGACTCAAAATGTTTCATATTTTTAACTTTTTGCAATCTAAAATTGTAAATCCCTTTTCGTGCACTTTTAAAGCCATTTCCAGTGAGAAATGTTGCCTCATTTTTGTGCCTTTCCTGCCTTTTTAACTTGACGTCAGGACAGTAAAGTTTGTCCCGCCTACTGAATCCTGATTGGTCAATTCAAATTCCCCGTGCGCCAGCTGTATGCAAGGTAGTTCTCTATTGCCTCTAAACATTATTATTATTATTATTATTATTATAGACATATACCATGTACTCTCATGTAAATACAGCTATCAACCAATGACAACATGATTATGTTCTATCTTAACATTTTACAATATTTATCATTGTTTCATACTTCTGTAAATGAACAGGACTATGTTATACATCAATATTTACAATTTCAGGGCCTAAACCATTTTCACAAAATAAAACCCTCACTCAATAGCCTAAACAGACTTTTTTCATGTTACACATCCAAAAGTCATAAAATTTAGCCTGAGCGGGAAAAATTTTGGTTCTTGGTGGGATTTCACTGTATTCAACAATCATTGCTGCTACATGTGCAGAAACAGCCTATGTTTTGTTTTGGTTGTTTTACAGTGTGGACAACAATTATTCCATTCATTTATAAATTATATTAAAGATTAGTCAAAAGGTACTATCGGAGGGCATAAATTTACAAGAGCTTAACAAACCCTCACAATGCGGTCAATTATTGGCACTGTCAAATCAGGAGATCCATTTGCGTTGCAACCAAGAAAATCGGTTGGAAGTGTACTCTCTAAAATGGTGTATTTACGACGCAGCAAGCCTATAAATCTCTCCACATGGATCCGTACACTTGCAATTCCTCTAGTTTGCTCTACATCGACCGGGTCCAACTGGGATTTACCCTTTGTAAAAGCTGGAATAAGTAGTTTGGCTTGCTGCAGGTCAACACTTTCAGTAATGGTGAATCCTCTATCAGCCATAACTATGTCTTCTGGCAACAGTTTGTTCAGAAATCCACAGTTCTCAGTCAGATACTTGTCAGAGGTGCGGCCTCCCCAGGTTTCAGACACGAAGGACACAGTTCCTTGTGGTGTAATGCCAATAAGAATTATTATGGTATTGTGGTGTTTATATGAAGAAAAAGTCTGTGCTCTGGCTAGCAGATTTGCTGGCTTTTCAATGAAGACCTCAAAACAGTCAATGATCACTGTAACTTTTTTACCAAAGGCATACTGAAGGCACATTGGCATTGTTCTCCATAACTGCTCCCTTTCTGGCCAGAAAACAAGAGAAGACAATCTGGTGTCCATAACTATCATCCACAACGAAAAGATTCGTGACACAGTGGACAAGGATACCATGAAACGGTAGGCAAGATCCTGAAACGGGACGTTCAATCGCAGTTTCATAACACTATGACAAGTTCCTGGAATCTGTCTAGGGACTGAGTTTTGCGAGTAACCTATGGAGACACATGGTCAAAAACAACCATAAGGACTTGGAAAGAAGGCAGTCCCGTGTAAAAACGAACTTTCTCGTCTGAGTTAAAGAAATCTTTACCTGGTGCTTGATATCGCTGAGGCCAGCGAACATGTACTCAAATTCTTCTGTCTGAGTTTCCGCATCAGCGACTGTGGCTGCTAGTCCAAGATTTCCATCACTCAAGTCTTCACCACTCGCACTAGCAGCATTGGCTGAAGCAAGTAGAGTATCCTGGGTTTCTGGACTCTCAGCACTTGATGACACCATAGCTGACATACTTCCAGCATTCTCTTCGCCAATCGCACTGTAAACAGCAGAAAGATCTCCACACTGAGTTTCAGTGACTGATCCAACTGTCGCCGCCATATTTAAGCTCATATCACATTCCTCACAGCTCGCACTAATAACTGAAGTAAGTCCAGCCTCTTCTGGTTCAAATTCGTTCATCTCAACAGCTTCATTAGGAATACCATCCTCTCTTTCCAACGAAGAACTAGCAGTTCCAGCAAAATCGATGTCACTGACACGTTTGCCAGTTTGGTTCAAGAGTTTTCTCTTCTTCGCAGCCCCCTGCTCCTGCCTTTCGATGGCGCTTTTCCTCCGAGCCTTCGCTCTCTCAGCTCTTTCTGTCGCAGCATCGACCTTTTTCTCTTTGTATATCTTCTTGCCCAAGTTCAAGGTTGGTATCCAGTCCACATTATGTTTGTCCCAGCTCTGTGCAGGCTTTCCTGACACGAAGTGGCGACCACAAACTCGCTCACGTTCTAACACTTCCTTGGTGCGTGTATCGTCCCGACTAATCGCCGAAATCCATCTTTCTCTCCTCTCTGTCGTGATATCTTCGAATTACTGACCTTGATTAGTGATTACTGAATGTATGCGAAAAAATCCTGTGCCTTTATGCTTCTCACTTTTGCTTCCACATCCAACTACAATGCAAAGAACCATCTTCACTTTCTCACTCGCGCTCTCTTATGACTAGGCTTTGTTTACGCTTGAGGGGCACCAACATGGCGGATAGCAACCGTTGTCAAGTTATTAGGTCACGTGGGTGAAGACCAAGAATAAGTATTAAAAGAAACTTACCATCTTCTCTGCATGGGCATGACACAGGATCATGGTATTCATTCGCTGCAGTAGACTAAGCTGTTGGTTAGTCTGATGCATCATCACTGCATATGCAAGACCAATGGCTGGTATCCTGCTTTCTCCCTTTTTGGCTTTGTTTACAGCCTCCCGGTGTGCAGGTGCACATATTGCTGAAATAAAATCGATGACCTTCTTCAAGAATCTTACACCAGGAAAAGGTTTTCAAGGCCTCATAACTCTTGTCTTTTAGAATAGAAGGCTTTCCACCCTTCTCAGTTTTCCCCAGATTCTCGCACTGCATTGCAACATCCGACAGAAATATCTCTTAGTGATGACACCCATATTGCACCTGTAAGTATTTCACAGTTTCTCAGTGAAAGAGCAAGGCTTAGCTGACAAATTCCACTCTCTGGTATGATGTGATGTTTAATGAGCTAGGAATATAAATGTGGTCTAGTGAGTAATTGTTAGTTATAGAAAGAGATCCTTAACTAAGTCTGTTGCCATATTCATTTACTCAGTAGCTAGCTGTTAGTATTCAGAATACATCCCAACTAATGCATTCATGAGCTTGGATCTGAGGAAATCTATCTTAATAGATATCATTAAATGCTACATGTCCAGCAACCAGACAGGTTTTTAAAAATGGGAAACTCCAGCAGACAATTATTTTAAATTTTAGCCAACAATATCAAAGCGTTGTTTATAGCTGAATACTTCACAATTATCCACTGTAGAGTGAATTTATGTGAGGGATACCGTCTATTCCGAAATTTATAACTGAATGTCCGGCATTCAAAACTTTTTTTTGTAGTTTGGTATGGGCCCAAAAGCATTCCGGTTAGCCTGAATAGCACTCCGGTTGGGTTAGCCCCTTGCAATCAGCTGTATATTGGAGGAAGCTGCCGGTCAGTGAGAAAACTTTGAAACCTTGTCCGGCTGCCGGTCATATAGCCACCGCGTTTATCAAAATTTTGTTAACTCAACAGTTTATTCCAAGCATCTTAATTGAAGCTTACCTTTGGGTTCTTAAGCCCTGTTTTCTGCACAGAAAATGCTTGAACCGGTCGGAGGATTTTGGTTGGCTAAGTGGATAACATAGTCTGTAAAAAGATAATCGACTTAATTATTATCAACACATTGGTTGAGCAAAAAAAATTAAATATTTGAGTTTAGTTAAGTTACCTTTCGATTCTTGATGATTTCCACAGGTTGAACAGGCTAGGGGATTTCGGTTGACTGGTTCGATGAAATAGTCTGCAATATAAATAAAGAATTTGCCATTAGTTCAATGAACGCCGGGTTTTATAGCCCAGCTGAAATTTCAAATATATTAAGCTTATTAATTACCTTTAGGTTTAAAAGGACTGGTGCTTTATGAACAACGGAT
>CM042756.1:1390637-1410637 GCA_022496165.2 Catalaphyllia jardinei
CGAAACGTCGTTCTCAATTTTTATCGCTCGTTTTTATAACCAAATGTCTTAATAAGAACTTATTACTTCGTAAATGGATAAACGATTGTAATAATACCAAATAATATATAAACAGGCGACAGCCAGTTACAGTTACCAATTACTAATTTAGTCACCAAAACGATCAAGTCACGAAAAACAAGCTTGATTGCTAACGTAATAATGGCCTCGCATATTAAATGCCTCTGCAACTTCATATCACAGTTTTGTACATTTCCGCTCCGTCGAGGCTGATTGGCGAAGTTCAAACCAATAAACGGCCTGTTAAATGGATTTCATTAACTTTTACAGCGGAATGACGTGATTGGACTGCTGCATAAGAAAAAAGATCGACTCGTTTCTACACTGCAGTATTTTCGTTAAATCATAGAAAAACACTTATCATCTTGTATCACTTCCTTTCTGGCAGTATAAAGACATTCTTGATATGTTTGATTGTTTTCGCTGGTCCCATTTAAAAGGTCGAATGGCCGTACTGTTTTTATCTCTGCTAGGGGTCCGAGAAGATTCAAGATTGCATCGTCCAAGAATTAATCGTTGAGGGGGGGGGGGGGCCATAGAATGATAATTAAGTTGTTTTGTAAAAGTTGTGAAAGTCTGATTACATACTTTTACCGTTCTAACTTTGTTCTCATAAATAAAGAAACAACAGGTCAGGCGTCAGCGGTTCTTGTGTGAGGAGACTTCATGAAAGTCAAATTAACCAAAAGAAGCCAAGTTGAGAGCGTGCTTGGTCGCGTGCAATATATTTCAACACCTGGCATTTTGACATCCAATTTCGACTCGAGGCAGGAAGGGGTCAAAAATAGTTTATCTGCCTAAGACCCCCGTAACTAAATTCGATTGATATCATCTAATGTTTAGCGCTCAAATTATTAAAGATTAGATCTGGTCTTTGCTATACATATAAAGAGGGCACAATTATCTTTAAAGCATATTACTTGTGATATTGGAAGAATCAACATAGTCCTCGCCATCAGAGAAGCTTGTTGTGAACATCATGACGAAGTTGTATCTTTTTCTGTCGCTTTTTGCCTCTCAGCTCCTCCTGGTGACTTCATGTGTGATCGAGAAAGGACAAGCAGAGAACAGAGAGGTACCTCCGTCCTTGGAAGTGACCAAGACCGCTAAACCAAAGACAACAGAGGCACCATGGGCAGACCTCCACTTTCCTTTAGAAGAGGCTGAAGAAAATGACGGCACCTGCCGAAAAGTTGGCATGTTCGTCAGCTTCGCGGATATTGGTCTTTCTGACTACATCATCGTACCTCAAGGCTTCGATACGTTTCTGTGTAAAGGCAGTTGTTCCTCGACACAGCGAAAAAAGTTTCCCAATCACTCGGCACTCGTGGCCTTGCTAGAGGAAAAGAAAGGCATTGAAATTGATGACGACGCATGCTGTGTCCCAACCAAACTGGCGCCGATTTCAGCTCTCGTTTTTGAAAATGGGAACACCGTACGGAAGACGTTTGATGACATGGTCGTCGAAGAATGTGGATGTGAGTAGAAGTCCCCGCATTTGATCCATTTGTGGCAAAAGTAAAATCCCAAATAAAGATAGCCACTGTTATGATATAAAATGTCATGTGATTTCAAGGAGAAGACTCTTAGCGTCTTTTGTAACTTCTTTTTATTTTTGTTTTTGGTTGGTGTTAATCTTTTAAAATTAGCTTGCGTTACTGGCGATTAGAATTATTGTAGCGATAATTTCAACGAAATTCTCATACGTCCAATTTTGGAGTAACGTTCGGATGAAATGATTAGGTCGATTAATACTGAAAATGCTGATATGATATGTAAAACTACTAGAAGTTCCTCTGACAAAGCTTGATTGAAGCAAGTTGAACTGTGAAGCTAAGTCGTGCATTAAATGTTGTAATACCAGATTATTTGACATATATTGTAGTAAGGCTTTTAAAAATAAAATAAAAGAGGGATTGGCCACGAGATATTTTTTGTGATAGTATTTCACACAAGAAACGCATTTTAGGTGGTTAGAAATAACCACAGTGTAATACACTTTATAGAATGAAACATGTTGAAGAAAGAGGGATATAATTCCACCCTGCAGACGATTTTCTTTCGAGAAAAATTCCAGAAGAAAGCCACAATAAATGCTGACGGTAGAGTTTGGAAATCTCGAGCGTAATATCATGGCTCAGTGGTACGCATGAAGAAGAACGGACGAAACTCATCTCATACTGTTTTTAACTTCCGTCAGATTTGTCTCGTTCTATATATCGATAAAGTTGCTAAGGAATTTTGGGCCAAAGTAACTTGCAATCCTGACCTATTTTCGGACAGCTTTATGTTTTGGAGATTAGGAAACATTTTTAAATTTCTGCCATCTTTCCAATCATTATGATATGTCTTAGTCCCGGTGCATCTCTGGTTATCTTTAGTCATAACCCACCCATTAATTTTTGAGTGATTTTATTGGCTACTTTACGTCACGTGGTATAAATCGCCGGACAGTTATCACGCAATAACCCCCGCCCGCGTCGATATTTGTCCTCCGATTGTTTCCGTCGAGGAGAAACATAGTTAGCACAAGAATTTCAACTTTTCTTTTGTCTTATTTAATATGGAAGGAAACCAAACTAGTGTTATTGAGTCTAGCGATGGTGATATTAAAAAGCTGATGGCAAGTGCTGTTCCGAAAAGTACAAAAAAAGTCACCAAAACACACTGTCAATGTCTTTGAAGGAGGAGAAAGTCACAAGTAGACTTTTAATATTCAGTCCTACTTAAATTTAAACCGATTCATTTTCTAAAATTAAGATTTAATACAATTGGATAACTAACTATAAAATAAACCAACCGTTCACGTCCAACTTTAGCGTGGAGGAAGGAGAGAAAAATTCCAGTCGCACTGGAAATCATGGAGCCGGCAGAACTGTCAACAATGTTGAAACCATTTTTTACGCAGAAGCCAGAAAAGTCAGTGGAAGGAAAACCATACAGTCGCAACACTGTGAAAGCCAATTCGTTCCGGGCTTAACAAATTTTTTTCTGGTTCCCTTCAAAGAGAGCCGTTTTCCATTTTTCAGGATAAGTATTCAAGCCGGCAAACGAAGCTTTAGATCCATCACTGAAAAATCTTGCGCGACAGGCATCGATTTCTTTCACAAAGCACAAGCGTCCAATTTCCAGCGAAGACCTTGGAGTCCGCTATGCAGCAAATCAGCTTGGTCTGAATGCCCCAAAGTTTTGCAAATTGGGCATGGTTTAACACCATTCTTTACTTCGGAAATAGAGGCCGTGACAACCAACACGAGATGAAACCCGGTGAGCTTTAGCTCAAAACAACAACAAGCCGGCTGAAGTACTTCATCTCAAGCGAGAGAACGACGAAAAATCAGTCCACCTTCAAGTGCTCCAGATTTTACACATTCTGTGTTTCACAAATGTAAATTCTGAGACTGATACACATTTCTTTCTACTCAAGTTTTTGAACAATATGAACCAAAAGCGCCAAGTTTTCGAGTTTTTGATCCAAGGGGCGTTACGAAAATTAACTTCACATGACAGCTTGTCAAATTTGGTCCAATCACAGTGGGAATAAAGTTAGTTAAACCAATCAAATTAACTTTGCTCCCTCACGTCAATCACGCCCATTCGCCATCAGATCACCATTGGCTTTTTAACCATGTTTATGAGCGGTTTATTGCCAAAAGATTAATTAATTAATGTCCTCAAAATTTCACATTTGTCCTCGAAGCTTCGCTTCTCGGCCAAATGTTCATTTTTCGGACAATCTCTCAGCCGCGGACATTATCAGCCGACATACCAGCCGCCTGAAGGGGTTTATTTACTAAATAAGCCGCGCAAGAGATAATTGATTATTTAAGCCCCACACCTACGTACATTTTCTGCTAAAAGCAATCGAGATAAATTCTAGCTTCCACCGAGATCATGGTAGTACTGTGCTTATGCTTACAAAAATCAAAGGCGATTCATCGCTTGCGGGGCAAGATGAACCGAATCCTGCCCACTGATTGCGGAAGTTGGAACATTATTGCCTACAGTCTGATAAGACAAATAAAACGGAATCGTCATTCGCTATAACTGCGTTCGAAAGAACACAGTTCTGATCAGTTAATTAGGTAAAATTGGAGTTTTTGTTTATGTATCTTTTTATGGACACCAATCCCCCCCCCCCCCTCTCCGATAAGGGGATCAATATCAGCATCTGGGCAACTGTGCCCCTACCCCTCCCCTAGCCCAACATGTTATAATAAGTTAATAAGTTAGTGTTACTGTTGGGTTAGGGGAGGGGTAGGTGCGCAGTTGCCCATTTACTGATATTGATTCCAACAAGACACAATTAAACAAAGTAACGTTAACTTGTGGGTATCGTTACAAGCTTGTTGCATGCAAATTATAAAGAAAATCTTATGACTAGATTTTCTGCAATTAAATAAGACCGATTTTAATGGCCGGTTTACATTTAGTCATGTTGTATGTTGCCATGGCAACGACACATACATCAGCTTAACTGTCAAAAAACAAGGTTGTGTTGTTAACTTGCTTGTTGCCATTTTTGGAGACCAAAGGATCAAGGGTTTTAATAAATGAAACACAGGTATCAAAAACTGTGTTCAGCCACCTTAACGTCACTCTTTGTCAGTAGCTAAAGTATAAAAAATGGGCAAAACAATTGGAAAATAATGGGGCGAGCGATAACAGAGAAATGGCTGAATAATTGAGGGAATTCATTTGAAACTGATCGTGGAAGCTAATGGCTGTCAACGTTTTGGCGGAGAGAGATATAATAGTCAGTGCTTGGGTTTGCTATGAAGAAATCTGGACTGAAAAGAGTCTTTTACATTGACTGGGGGAACTACCGAATCCGGCGGGATTAGCCGATAAAAATCGTTGGGATTTCGGGATTGATGGAAAATTCTGGTCAGTATAGCGAAACTGAAGAACCCTATTAGAGGCTCTTAAGAAGGCTAGGTGATACATTTACCACCGTCAGAACAGTTTTCAACTGATAATAAAACGCTTCATAAAGGTTGCTATAGCGGAGCTCCGTACTCATATGGGAAAGAAGAGGAAACCCCTCACCTTGCATACGGCGGCTACACCCGCAGCAGGAGCATCAGTCAAAACCAACCTATCCTGCTGAAACAACATAAGAACCTTTTACCTCGCAGAACTCCAAAATAAACACAATCCTTAAGTTGCTTTAGCCTCTTCTAATAGTTAACTTGAGAATTCCGGGTTTATTTTGACGAGGAACAGTAAACACATAGTGACTGGTCCCGAGGGGAACAGTGAATTTTGCTTGCCGAGAATCTCAATGTTTCTCGAGGGAAACAAAATTCATTGTTATATAGCTGGCGTTTTTCCCGCCACAGCGCGCCAAGTCATTGGCTAGTTCACGGTCACATGACATCTAACAATGAAACTGTTTCCCGCCAAATGCCATGAGCGGGCAACATTGCGAAAACTACGACGTCAAACGGGAAACGTTTCACTGTTACCCGCGAAATGTTGACCGTTGTTGCACGTGACCAGAGGTGGCCTGATGTCGTCGCTGGAATCTCGGCGCGTTTTTCAAAATTTCCTTTTGTTTTGTTCGTTCCGGGAAACAAAATTCACTGTTCCCCTCGGGATCAGTCATTAAGTGTTTACTGTTTCCCAACGGACCAATCATTAAGTTATTTGTTATATAGAAAAACAAAACAAAAGCAAATGTTGAAAAACGCATTAAGATTCCAGCAAAAGCGGTCAAGATTTCGCGGGTAACAGTGAACTGTTTCCCGTTTGACGTCATAGTTTTCGCAATGTTGCCCGCTCATGGCATTTGGCGGGAAACAGTTTCATTCTTAGATGTCACGTGACCATGAACTAGCCAATGAGAGGGTGCGCTGTAGCCGGAGAAACGCCTGCTATGTAACAATATATTTTATTCAAAATAACACAACTACTGCCCTACCTGGCGGCTATCGACAAGCTACGCGCGAGTTGCCATGCCGGACATCGGCGACCCATATGCATTGATTGCAAACAAATTGAGAGGGTTCATGAGTTCACCTATCGCCTTAGCTGGGGCAGTCACGTTAAGAAAGTGGTTTCTAAGGCTGGCAAGCGTGTAGGTATGTTAGGCCGCCTTCGCGATGATCTGACGACTCATAGTGCCAATGTCGTATATATCTCCTTAACTAGGCCAATTCTCGGGTACTGTTATACTCTGTGGGGTTGCTCCGGTGAGGGAAATAGTCAGGCCTTAGAGGCATTGCAGAGGAGAGCGGGTAGAATTGTTGCCAAAACGTCTCGCAGTAGCTCTGCAATGGACATTCTCAAGTGGCCGGCGCTTGCAGAAAGACGTCGTGAACATGTTTTTCAGCTGGTAAAGAAGTGCATTGAAGGGCGTTGCCCTCAATATTTTGATGACTACTTTACTTTTAACAGCAAGATTCACTCGCGCGCGACTAAACAACGTGATCTGCTTCATCTACCTGCCGTAAGGAAAAGAAATCACGGAAAAGAAATCATCTAGGAAAAGAAATCACGAATTTAAAATTAACATGCAAAGCTCAAATGGTACGAACCATACTTTAGAAAGAAAAGATCGCATCAAATACTTGGGTGTGATGCTGGACGAAACAGTCTCTTTCAAGTACCATATCGCATATGTCTGTTCACGAATGTCTCGAAACCTTGGAATAATTTCCAAATTAAGATACTACCTGACACTTTCTCAACTAAAACAAATATACTATAGCCTTATATATCCTTACATCTCATATGCCATATTAGCTTGGGGAAGCACTTACAACATCTACAAAAGGTGCAGACCAAGCAAAACCATGCCATTAGATTAATATTTTTTGCAAGAGCTTTCGGTGATCAAACCGATAGCGCTGTCCCTCTAATTAACCTTTTAGAACTTCTCACAGTGAACAATGTTTACCGCTTACATGCATTACGATTTACTCACTTATGGCATAAGGACCTTCTTCCAAACGTTTTCCACAATTTCTTCAACTACGCTAGCAGTCTACACACTTATAATACTAGATACGCTGCGAGTCAAAATCTCTACAAAACACGAGTCAGAACAAACACTGGGAAACAAACTATATCCTATATGGCTGCAATCTTTTGGCATAATATTCCTCCTTATATGAAAAATCTTATGGTCTACCAGTTCTCTAAACAAATTAAATTGTATCTCTTTTCTAACCAACTTGAAACTTCATGAAATATCTAACATGTTGATCATTAACTTCCTTCGAATATCTACTGCTCATATGGTTCGGTCTGTCTCCTTGTGTTTGTACTCTTCTCTTTAAATCCTTTAATCTTATGTTGTTCTGTACGTAAAAGGCAGGGGAATAACTCGAAAACCGCAAGGTTCTTTTATTCTCCTGGCTCAACTTTAAGCATATGTATTTCTTAATTTACTACAGTTTGTCACTTGCCATGTAAATGTGTCTTTTAGTGGTTAGAGCCAATAAAGCATTGTTGTTGTTGTTGTTGTAAGAACTGAAGTCGCCAAGAGATCATTTTATTATTATGGATGCGTAGTTTTTAATGATATTTCCTTATGTCTTAAGAACTAATGTATTAATCTATATATGGTTCATTGTAGTTATTAATACATCTTATATAGTTTTTATAGTTTATTCATATTGTAATTAGCTTGATTATATTGACGTTGTTGTACCTTTTATATAATATTTTCCATGTAAATAGTGTATTTTAGTGCTCAGGGCTCCTTTTGATAGCAGGTTGCTTTTAGCTCCTGAAGGGACTACCCTGAGCTTTATAACTAAATAAAGGTGTCTGTCTGTCTGTCCCATTTTGGCGCCAAATTAGAAGCTTGGAGACAAAAAAAAAGTTTCGTAGTTTTCACTTTTTACAATCTGAAATGGTTTTTGGAATTGTAAATCCATTTTCGTAAAAACCTAGTTCAATCTCCAGCGAGAAAAGTTGCCTAATTTCAATGCATTTTCTGTTCACTTAAATTGACGGCAGGACAGTCACGTTTTTCCCGCCTGCTGAATCCTGATTGGTCAATTCAAATTTCCCGCGCGCCAGATTATCATGGCTAATGGTATTTCTCGTGGGCGCGTTGGCACGACGGCGACGTCGACGGTGGCGGAGTTGCCCATGATGGCGGCTATATATACTCAAGGAAATTGACTGAAAGAAACATGCTGTCATGGTTCATACATGTAATGACCTTATTTGCTACTGGGCATCCATGTTATGGCCAATTGACACCTGTCAAAAAAAGGTATCCAGTAACCAGAAACACGTGACCATATCGCGGACTTAAGTTTTAAGCTTATCGATGTCAGGTGGTTTTTAAAACTTACCGCAGACCAAATGCTGTTTTCTATTGGATCGCGGACTCATGTCAGGTTTACTTGTTGTAAACAGGGCATTGAAATCAGGCGACTTTAACGCTAACCCATACTTTAAACTTAACCGAGGAATAAATCTTATCATCAAAAACTGTTTAAATTGCTTCTGTTTTGTGTATTTTGAGGCTCTTCGAATTCAAAACATAAAACAAAGAAAAATATATACACAAAAGCTCACAACAGTTACAAAACTCAGTTGAAAATTTTCGCTTATCCTGGGTTTGCATTAGTCCGGCTTTCAACAGCCCAACCCTATAGTTCCTCTTTTAGGCTTAGCTAGATCTGTATATTAGACATGGTAGTCAGTTCTTTAGAGGATGTTACTCGTGTGATACACGGACAGCTCAAGCTACTTTCTCCAAACTAGGTGAATTCTTAGCCTCCTTTTTGTTCGGTCTCTTTGTGCTTGTTTGACTGTTCCCTTGTTTGCTGTTCATTAGATTTTTGAAACAGGGAACGTAAGCAACGAGACAACGATTGTCGTTTTCCGAGGCCAGGAACTACTGACGTCATAATGACCTTGATATAGGCAGAATCTGCGGAGGGAGGGGGAGTGAAAGCGGAAAAATAGCCCACGTAGGTAGGATCATGAAAATAGAACACTGCATTTGATTCGTGTTTGGGTTGGGTTGCTTTATAACTATAAACCGAATTTATTACTGAAGATGATTCAAAAAGCCACTTGAGCCAAGCGTTCGGTTAGCGCGATGTGTGTTGTGTGACAGTTTAGCGATACAAATCGGGAGTCACGTTGCAGAACCAGAAACATTCGCATATAATACAGTCCTCTACGTAATACTTCAATGGTTTGTTTGAGGTCAATCTTGAATCTTGAAAGGCTTCTCTTCTTCCCTTGAACACGAGACAAAGTAAAACTGTTACAGTCTCCCTATGTTTTCTCCTGCCGTGCCTTCCAACACACATACTCGCGGACATTTTGCAACGTCTGCAGTTTCGCTCGCATCAAGAGATGAGGATGACGGACGTTCCAACTCAACGATCGATATCTACGATCTCACGGAAAAAAATAGGGGACTGGAAACATTCTGATCTTACTTATGTTCGATTTGAAATTGTTAGAGGAAGGGCTGCGCTGCTCGGCGCATGTTAATCATTCGATTTCTTTTTTTTGTAAAACAATCGGAAGCGTCCTGATGACTCTTACAGGAAATTTTCATTGGAAAATTTCTCGGTCAGTTGGAGAAAAGTGACGGTATAGGTGAGATTTCTCAGTAGCATCCTTTCGCATGTTCCCAAGTGGTTCAGGGAAAACAAACACATTAATGCATATGATCTACAATCTGCTTTATTTTGATAAAATTTATCTTTATGCTAAAAATTTAGAACAATCCAAGTATCAGAATCTTATGAATGTCTTTCAGCCAATAAGTGATGAAGTTGGTTATGATGTTATTGAAGCAAGAAATGATGAAATTATTCCAGTTCAAGATCTTGACTCTGACTCACAAAAAATAGTCATTTTTGATGATTATGTATGTGAGAAAAACCAAAAACCATTAATCGACTATTTTATACGAGGACGGCATAAAAATTGTAGTGTTATTTATCTGAGTCAAAGTTATTATAAGACACCAAAAGACATTAAATTGAATTGTTCTCACTTCTCCATTTATGAGTTTCCAAGTGTTTGCCGTGAAAATAATATTTCAAAAGAATCATATGAAAAAGCAACTGAAGAACCATATTCTTTTATTTATATTGATAAACCACGAAAATTCTCCGCTAAAAATTTCAATGAAAAAATATAATATATTAATATAAATGAGTTATTCAAACGGACTTTTACCTTCATCATCATCAGCCATTGGTAAACGTGGAGTGCCTGGGTTACCAGGTGTTGGATTCAATTTAACAGATGATGGTAATTATGATATTGAAGGGAAGCGATAAACCAATATTGGTGAGTCTACTGACGACAATGATGCAGTTAGTTTAAAAGTGTTGAAAGAACATACTAAAGTCAGTCAAAATAGTTATCATTTACAACCAAGTTTTCAATTTTATAAAGACTTTGGTGATAAGAGTCAATTAACTGTAGGTTCACCACCAAATACATCACCAGACCATTTCTTTCAAAATCATAAAACGCATAATGATGCTTATATAATTGAAAAAGAAGGTTATGATACTGGTTTTGGTGGGCAAGCTTGGTCTAGGATAAAAATGAAAGGTAATCAATTAGAGAGTGGTACTTATACCTCTGTTTTTGAAATATTCGTTGTTGGTGATGCTGGTGGTTTTCTTGTTGATGATACAATAATTTTCAATGTCCGTGGTGACAGTCATTTCGTTATGAAAACATTTGACAGTGATAAAATTGATGGTAAATACACCAAATCAATTATTCAGTTCACAACTGATGGAAGAGCTGGAGTAGATGATGGGATAAGATTTCAAATCAGATATTATGGTTCTCAATACAATAAAAACATTAAATTTCTGTTTTATTCAAGAGTGGTGAAGGGTAAATACTCAACAACTTTCGACCATACTATTTTTAATGTCCTTGATGTTGTTGATAATCATATGATTCTCTATTTTGAGAATTTGAATCTCAATGGCAATCTTATTGATGGTTTAGGTGATCCTGCAGCACACGCTAATGCTGCTAATAAGAAGTACGTTGACACTGAAATAGCAAAAGTCCATATAGATACTACACCATTACTTCCAAGAGACGGCAGTAGAAAAATGACTGGTGATTTAGATATGGATAGAAATCACATTCCATCTGTGGAAAATTTAGATGATCATAAGGTTGATGATGATTTGGAAGTCATAGCTAGAGATTTGCGAAGCGTTGTTAACAAAGAATATCTGAATGAAAATTTTCTCAAAATGGTAGACAAAGACGGTAAAGAATATTACGATCTCAAACAGAATATAATAAAAAACTGTGAACCTTACTATGATGGACTTTTTGATGATAATAGTTTAGTCAGTAAAGCATTTGTTGATTCTCAAATTGCTAAAATACCACATGCTGCAAATACAGACAAATTTATTCATGTTGATGGCACAGTAGCAATGAATGCAGATTTTAATGCTGGTGGATATTTCATTGATAATGTTAAAACAATTGTTGAAGACGATGGAGAAAATCCAAATTATGAACAAATAAAACATAAAGCTGTTAATTTTGAATTGTCTAAGAAAACACGAGACTATTTAGTCCGTTTCATTTCTGAGATGGATTACTTATTAACAGATGGAAGTGAGGCTATGGAAGGTGATTTAAATTTAGCTAATCACAGTATCATCAATCTCAAAGATCCACTATCATCAGACAGTAGTTATGCAGCTTCTGTTAATTTCGTTAACAAAACTGTCAATGATAGTAACACAATCATAACTGGTATAATTGAGGAGAAAATAAAAGCGTCTGAAACACAATCCATAGATTCAATCAATAAATAAAATGTCTTCAAAAGAGTGATGGATAATGATGAGTTCAAAGAAGATGATGATGATATTCATAAAATTGGAGTTCAGAATAAAGGTTTTCATTCAGTGAATAAAAGACTTATGAATTCAAGATTGATTTTGATTCAGATATTGGTTATTACAGCGCCAGACTATCAATTGAGTTGGTATATTTACCAAAAGGTTCTTATACAATGGTTTACGAAATGTATGTTGAAGATGGTATTACAATTGATGAGATAAATGCATCAAGTGGAACTCTCTCTGTTGGAAAGATTAATTCTAGAATAGATGGAACTAAGACACGTAGTATTATTCATTTTTCTAAATATATTATATTTCCTAGTTTTGATGATTTAGATATTGATATAAGATTGAAAAGTAAAACTGATCCACAAACTACTATTTATGTTGTTGTTTACGGTGTTGCTGGTTCAGTTAATGATGTTCAAGTCAATCTTTGGGACAGATTATATTATTTTGATAGTGGTATGCTTGATTTTGAATCACCTATCAATATGGGGATCAAAAAGATAACTGGAGTAGCTGATGGTACTGTAGATAGTGATGCCATCAATAAAAAAAAACAATTAGATGCTTTAAAAACAACACAAACATATTATTATTACATAAGTGGTTTAATACATAACAACCATAGTGATGTTATTTTTCCAGGTTCAATAAATAGTTACCCTTTTTCAAATGTTAAATCTTCATATAATTTAATAAGGATATCACTTAGTGGTAGTTATCAAATAATCTATAATGATTTTTACACAGGAAGTGGTGAATTTTATATTGAAGATACAACAAGATCAAAATATTTGTTTAATCAAAAATTAAATAATCAAAACTTATGGGCACCAATATAAATAAACTCAGTTTTTTCAATTGATTTCAGAGATGGTTTAAATTATGCTGATATAAGCTTATATATTAAAAAAGGTGGTAGTGCTACATTAGATGGAAATAGTTACAGTAATTTCTACATTAAATATTTACACGCTTGAACCAAAACAGTATAAACAATATATATGAAAGAGTCGCAAAAAAGCATATTCAACTGGAATCATATTTCAGATGAATTAACAGAAGAACAGGTAAATGAATTAAAATCTTACTACCAAGCATATCATAAAAAGTGTTGGGCTTACAAACAAGCATTGAAACGTTTCAAAGAATGGAAATTATTAGGGAATTCATTATCAATCATATTTGCATCTGGAGGTTTTGCAAGCAGTATAGCAACTGGTGGCATCAGTTTGATTGCAATCAGTACAGCAGCACTTTTAATTCAGGGTTGGATGTCACATAAAAACCTTGATCTCAAGATCCAAAATTGTACATATGCTTACCAAAGCTATCAACATCTTCTGAATGAGATAAAGGATATGATGAGAAGTGGAAATTACAATTCATCTCATATTTATAATACAATGAAGAACATTGATGATTATGTGACAGACAACAGTCCCATTATTGATAAGTATCTCAGTAAATACGATGAAAAATTTACTTGTTAATTATCAACTGGATTCTATCACCTTTCAATGATATAACCTTTTTCCAAAATTGGTTATAATCTTTCAATGTTCTCTTTGATTTTATCCCTCTAATATAATTATGAGGAAGCCCGAGCATCTTAAATAATTGCTTTATAATAAATTTAATACTAATCATCCGTTTGCGCCCATCATTAACCTTATGAAGAACACTATCAATCTCAATGAATACTTTATAGATCTTCTCTCTTTGATTATAAGTCAATTGTACATCATTCTTATGAGATATACTATTTATCACATTCTCAATATGGTATTTCCTTTGATATATTGTTTTTTGTTTTATCAAATACATTTTGTCATAGAAGTTGAAGTTTTTTGTTACAAAATCATAACCATGAACTAAACCACAATTCAAACAGGTATTCATATCATTTACAGTTTCTACATCTTGTTCACTACAGCATTGCTCAACTGCTTTAGTAAATGTTGTTAATTGTTTATCACAGAATGGACACATCATTTCACCATCATTAATAAATTCATCATGAATAACAGTGTTGCAAGTCATCTAATATTATTAGTATAAAATATATTTTAAAATCTGTAAGCAAAAATCCAAAACTATATTACGTCATAACAAAGTTGTGTCGGTCTGTTTGTAATTTTCATCACTAAGATCCAACACTGAGATCCAGCACTGATTTTCATTAATTATTTTCATCACTGATTTTCATCACTAATATCCATCACTGAGATCCAGCACTGAGATCCAGCACTGAATTTCATCACTAAGATCCAACACTAAGATCCAACACTAAGATCCAACACTAAGATCCAGCACTGAGTTTCATTAATTATTTTCATCACTTATTTTCATCACTAAGATCCAACACTGAGATCCAACACTGAGGTTAGGTCTTGAATATAATCATGACCTTGTAAGGTCTCGTATCATACTTTCGTATGAACGAATATAATACCCCCCTCCTTACCCCACCCCCTAGGGGGTGCCATGCCGTTGATTCCAATACCAGGGTCCAACACTGAGGTTCATCACTTATTTTCATCACTTATTTTCATCATTGATTTTCATCACTAAGATCCAACACTGAGATCCAGCACTGAGGTTAGGTCTTGAAAATATGTATGACCTTGTAAGGTCTCGTATCATACTTTCGTATGAACGAATATAATACCCCCTCCTTGCCCCACCCCCGAGAAGGAAGTTGATTCCAACACTGAGATCCAATACTGAGGTTTATCACTTATTTTCATCACTAATTTTCATCACTAATTTTCATCACTGATTTTCAGAATTGAAAAAAAATTTGAAAATTGCGCTGATTTCAAAATTAAAAAAAAATTTGAAAATTGCGCTGAATTTCAGATTTAAAAATTTTTTTGAAAATTTCGCTGAATTTCAGATTTAAAAAAAATTTTGAAAATTGCGCTGAATTTCAGATTTAAAAAAAATTTTGAAAATGGCTCAGGACCGCTAAATCTATAACTAACCTTTTGTCATGAACAACCGGGGTTTTTAGACAGAAAGATATTTCAGTGACAAAATCCATGCCAGTCTGATTGAAGACTTCGTTGCGTGACGGCGCCAGTTTCCCTAGATTCACAAGTTTAATAGGCCTTAACTTACCGGCCTAAACTGTTAACATCAGCTTTGAAATTTCGTGCTAAATATTGTCACAGTGACTTGTAATCAGTTAAGCGAAAAAGCTAATTTGTAAAAGTATACTTTTTTACGAACATTCTAAGAAGGAGGCTCAAATATACTGATGAACTGAGTAAACATTTGCAATCGCGTGCTCGTTCATTGCGTATTAAATAAAACAAACTCTGTGCGACTAATTTGAGTATTTCCCCTGGCCTGATTAACAAAGTACACAGTATTTACATTTTCGTTCCCTGGTTCAAGTTCACTCTATGACTTATGGATCTTTCCTTCAGAGTACTCTTCCACCGATTCCAAATTCGACCGAATACGACTGACCTTTTCTGTCACAATTGGAACTAAATCAACAAATGCAAGCAAATACAACCCGGGAATTACAGCTGTTTTAGGCGATCGTGCTCATGAACGTATAAATAAACAAGCTTCTCGTGAGCCCGAACGAACGTTAAAATAACATCATACTCGAAAGGACTATTCAATATAATGCTACTTAGCCTCAAAATTCCACGGCAAAAGAATCCAATGCTACCTCTGAGATCGAGAGCACATTGAAAGAAATTGCCTGCTCACGTGCTCACATGTTCGTCACATGTATAGTCACATGTCTCGCTTATGGTACCAGTTTACTGGCCGTGGTCATAGTTAATAACTTTGCCTTGACATGCCCCTGCAAAAATTAAGCGGGGTGGCCAATTTTGCGCCCTTACAGGACTGTGAATGGAATGTGGATTTTTCAGCCTATAACAAAATTAGGCTTGCGTTCCACTTCGTCGAACGCAAACAGTATGAAGAATACACATGTAAACCCAGGTCTAGACAATCAAGGTACAGAGTAAGAGTGACCAGGAGTAAACAAACGGTGACTGATTCAAGTGCAACAACATATGATCGGGCTTAACATTCTTAACACAAAACTAACCAAGGCTCACAGTCCTCAGGAGTCCTCGCAATGCTCCAGTCCTTTCGAAATGTTTATCACCCAAAGGGCTCTTTCCTTTGAATCCTTAGGAAAGTAATGCAATGTCAAATCCCCAGTAACGTGTCCTATCGGCTTTAGTACGTTTTTCTGGATACCTTGAATCGTTATCGCATCCGCCAACACAGCAGCGATAATGTGGCATGACTTTGAGAGTACACCACAAGATGGCTGTTAAATGTCACAATAATCACCTGCGATATTCTTTAAAGAACTATTTTTGATGTCAGTTTTCCTTTTCACGAGCAAAAAGCGGGAAACAATTCCAAAACAGTTCAGTTTCGCGAGCATTACCAAATACATGCGGCCGCCATCTTGTTTTCATTTGCCCTGATTACCCATGATCCCCTAACAAGCGCGAAGTCCTCTATTAGAACACAGGTTAATTAACAAATAAAGAAGCCTCGACTGTGCTCTGTTTTCCCCACTTCTTGAGTGCTCTACCGCTTCCTAAGTGCTTTACAACAAAACAGAGCACAGTCGAGGCTTCTTTATTTGTTTTATGATAAAGAAACCGGTAATTTTCCCCCACACATTCACGTATCACTCAAAAAAAACTTTTATTTCCAATTGAAGAGAGATGGCGTGAGCGTCCACTAATCTCTGATAAAGGACGCTAAAATTAGCCAATCGCAGTCCTTGTTAGAATGGTTCAAATTATCTGATTGGTTGATGAAGGTTCAAGCTGTCAAAATGTCAACACATCAAAGTTAACAAAACCATCAAAGTTCACAAACTGAATCCATAGGCCAGCCATTTTACAGATGGCTCGATGACGTGACACCATTTACCCGTACTTTATTCTCTGATAAAGGACGCTATTTCAGCCAATCAGAGCGCGCGTTATATGGAAACTTTATTGCCAACGAGGCGGCCGAGCCTCTGCCGTCGAGTTGGCAAATCATAGTGCCGTGCGTGAATACACATGAAATATCTCATCTTAGCGTAAGACCTTTTTTGACCATATTTGGGTGTAAGTAATACTCCATATTTGGGTAAGGCCGTGATGTTATGTTTGTAGGTGCAATTAAACTGGAGTTGAAGGTTTTCTGTGTATTTTAACTAAAGCTTTTAGATTCGCACCCTTGGTCGTATGCTCGCCTACTCGAAAAAAGCCATAGAGGGCCACCAAAAACATGGTTTGGAATAACAGCCTTTGATATGCGGATGAGTTGGTATGATTTAACACGAGCACTAAACGTTGCAACACGCCACGTGTGATCGGAAGCCTAACATCTGGCGTAGAGTATAGCTTACTGTGAGCCGCAAGAATCGTCTGCATGAGAAAATGTTTAGCGGGGTCAGATAAATTAGCTAAACTTGTGCACATAACTTAACGCGGAGACATATGTCGAGATTGTCGAAGATACAAACTTCCTCGCTGAGGACGCTGCGAGATCGATAGGATATAAACAATGCTAAATTGTTTACCGAGACTGGAAGGAGCGAGGTATGCGGCTCGAAAATTCAGATGAAAAATCGACATGTCGTCCAAGCCCTTTGGTAAGACTTACGCGAACCCTCGGTAATGGCTGAGTGTGGGAGCTCGTTCAAGTGATGCACCAGTTGTGGGGAAGTAAGCCCGCTGGAACCGGTGTCGGTTGTTCGTCTGCGTAAGGAGCTAGTGGTCTGAATTTCTCTACCTGTAAGCGAGATAAAGCATCGCTCTCATCGTTAACGCGACCAGCGATGTGCCTAGCACGAAACAAAATATTGTATTTAAGAGTGCAGAGAACAAAGTGCCTAAGCAAAGCCATAACTGAACGATCCTTAGAAGTTTGCCTATTGATTATCTCAGCAACTGCCTGATTAACCGAAAAGAAAACAATACATTTGTTACGCATATTAAAGCGGTCCCCAAATCTCAATAGACAGGACAATCGGAAAAAAAAAATCCAAGATAGTGGATATTGAATTGTTTCCAAACGGAGGGCCATCCAAAACATCAATGTTTGCCAAATATTGCGGCGTAACTCAAGGAACCCGCCGCGTCCGTAAATAAATTGAGGTTTTGGGAAGTGGCCCAACGCGAGCCGAGTAAACGTACGTCGAGATCGTGTTTACATTCCTTGGTTAATCGAACATGATGGGTGGGTTTTTGGATCCCTCCAGTCAAGTCTACCAAACGGCGTAGAAAAGCACGACCAGGAACCACAACACAGCAGGCAAAATTGAGAAGCCGGCCCTATTAAAGATTGCAGCTCTTTCAGAGTGACGCTCTTTCGAGAGCAAAAAATTAGCCAACTGGCTGCGGCATTTGTCAAGCTTGTCTTCTGGAAGACGAGCCTCCATTAAAGCCGTATCTAAGGTTTTCCCAGCGAATTGCAAAGCATTGGTTGGGCCCATAGTTTTCTCGTCCGGTATCGGAACGCCTATACGACGGTACACGCAAAGAAAATTATCGAGGTCTACCTGACATTTTGCTTCAGAAGGCCCAAGAAATAAGAAGTCATCTAAACTATGCATTACTGACGACGCTCGCAATTTATCTTTAGCAATCCATTCTAAAGCAGTGCTGTATGTCTCAAAAATATTACAGGACGACGAGCACCCCATGGGCAGGCATATGTCAAAATAGAATTTCTCTTGCCATCCCATCCGGGGTGAATGGAAAATCACGGCGTGCTACGGAAATGATACGGAAAGCGGATTTTATGTCTGTCTTAGCCAGAAAACAGCCCTTTCCTAGTGCTTTAATGAGCCGAGCAGCATCATCGTATTTGGCCGATGGACAAAATATTTGGCAGGGAGATTCTTTGCATGTAGACGAACGATGGCAGTTTCAGCCCCAGTCATATCTCACAAGAACTGTAAAGCTACAAATGTGATGCTGGTCTTTTTTACTAGAAATGTTTCACTTGAGGATAGGCCTGAATCTACATTGATGTGTTTTGTGGCAATAAAGACAATTCCAAGTTAATTTCACTGTATTTCTGAATATTTAGAGAGAGAAAACAAATTTCAACATATTGAAGTTGTTAATAATTAAACAGCCAAGCCGCAGTAGGGTGTCCATACGTAAAAGGAAATTCATATATTTGTATGTTTCAACGTATACACAATCAAAAAAGGTATGAAAGATGGCACAAATGCAAAAGAAATATTTTATTTGATTTTTCAAAAGTGCCGCATATTAACCAGTTCTGATACCTTACAACATTCTACATTTCAAAAACGTGATGAAAATTATACCTTCAAGACCAGCCCTCCTACCAGAGTTATTTCACACTCTTCCTTTCCTACTTTCATTCGTAAAATAATTTCACCTGTGTGTCAAACTTTCTCACATTCCAGACACATAAAACAATTTTGCCTCGTTGGCACTACCGCAAGGTACAACTAGTTATAAAATCAGATAATATTAACTTACCTCCGTTAATCTTTGCAGACAAAAGAATCAAATAAAGATGCCGACATGTTTCCAGTCGTCCAACGTCGTAGAAATTAAAGTCGAAACAGCCAGAGAGTTTGCTTCAAAATCCAATAATTGCACGGTGAATAGCTCAACAAACTTGAACAGTATCAAATCAACGGTTCAAAGTCTTAACATAACAAGAGCCGATCCAAGAGTAACACACGAATTATTTACTACGAAGTTAAACTCAAGCAAACCACAACAGCCGGGCACATTTGTCATTGAACATCAAAAAGAAAAGTCAGCCATCCTTCGAAGAAAATTCGTTATTCCATATGCAGACGTGCTAGGATTGCAAATAGATGACAGAAAAATTATTCTGGACACGTACCAAAGATCCCAGACATTTTACAAAAAAAAGATGAGTCCGGCCGACAGAGTTCGACAGCATGGTCAGAATACTCCAAAGGTTCCAATATGTCTGGGTCGGATGAGAAGACTCGACTTGAAATTAACTTTCACTAGCCAAACAAAAGCATGAATATATTATTTCAGTCTGACATATATCTCCAGATGGCAGCCAACGTGGGAATCCGAGAAAACTGCCATCAGCAGA
>CM042756.1:1415637-1420932 GCA_022496165.2 Catalaphyllia jardinei
AAATATTGTGAGGTTTCAGAATAGTCACTATTGTCAAATTTATGTTTATCATTCCAAAAATCAGCATAAACATCTTCAGCTTTGATTTCATAAGTTAAACTATCAGTATCAGTAAATAGTAACTTTGCATTATTTCCATACTTTTGTTTGATATAATTATAATGAAAGTCATACATCAAAGTCTTACTTAAATCTAAGATACACATACCAACATAAGCTGGTCTATTTAATGTGAGTGTTTCTTTTATCTTGTGAACAGCTACTAAATTTTCATTGAATATTTTACTGCTAACATATGTTGGTTTACTAGTTAACTTTACTAATTTCTTTTTATCAGTTACTAGTCTAACATCAACTCCTTTTCTAATATTTTCCATAGTCTTACCAAGTACTGAATTATTCAAAAGTTTAAAGAAATCTTTTTCAAAAGCATTTTTAGCATTTTTTCTTTTTTCAGTATTGAAATCAATATACTGTTTCAACCAAGGAGATTGATTAAATTCAAGAACCCTATGAATCTTAGTTAATTTCAAACCAAGATCAATATATAATTGTAGGTTCCTATAATGTAATACATACTTTTCTTTTTTGCTTAATGTTGGTATTAATTTACTGACTAATCCAGTTGATATATTATATTTATTAGCAATCTTTTGACAATAATCAGATAGCATATCTTTTGACACAGTTATTTTTTCTGGAGCTAGAGGATAATCATTATGAAGATCATGCAACTCTTTTGGATACTCAAGATCAACTTCAAGTATCAACTCTTTTTTACTATCTTCTTTATATTTATTGATATTAAGTTTATCAATTTGCTTTTCAGTAATCCATCTAAATCCACCAGTTGGTAAGTATTGACTCATAGCCCAACCATAAAGGTTATTAGCATCGAGATACATAATATACTTAGATGGTTTTTTATTATCATAATTTTTCATATATCTATTATTAGCTTCAGCATATCTATTTGCAATATAACTAATTCCAACTCTTAATCCTTTCTCAATAAATTGAAACAAATCAATATCAGTCATAAGTTCTAATTTTATGTTAGTCATTTTCAACATAGCATCCCATGATAAACCAGGAGATGTGAAATAATGACATGGATCTAATTTATAATATTCAAGACAAGTTTTCCTGAAGTTTTCAAATACATCACTGAGTAATAAAATATCAGATTTAAGATATAAGTCATGATATTCACCCATATTTTTTAAATCAAAAGTTGTATAAACATTTTTAGCATGATGATAATCATCATCAGATATATGTTGATTATTGATAATACTAAAAAATCATCTTTAGTTGGAAGTTGCTGATTAAATTTATCAAAACTATCCATAAAGTCATAAGGATAAACACCTTTTCTAATCATAAGATCAAATTGTTTACCAGAAAATATTTTTGAAGTATATTTGAAAGCATCTTTTGGCATATTATTAACTAATTTTTCAAGACTAGAACTCATAAATTGAAAACTGTCAATAAATGTAAGATGTTTACCAAGTATAAATGCCATATATTTTTCCATATTGTTTGGAATAACATTAATATCCATTTTACATGTTTCACCTTTTTTATTTATATAAGTATTTTTTTCAACTATTGCTCCAATCTCTTGCATAATAAAATGACTATCATAGCCTCTTAAATTATGGAATATTACTGGAATCCTAATTTCTCCTTTATTTGTTTCTAACAAGTGTGTAAATTTTCTTTTAATAATATTGTTACAATATTTAACTTCTTCTAACATAGCTTCCATGAATTTGTAAACAGCTTTTTCACCTCTGTATATTTTTACTTGTTCACTAAATTTATCATCATAACAACAAACAACCTTATAACCATACTCACAATCAGTATGTTTTTGATATTGTTCAGTATATGATTTATCATTATTAGGTTGACAACCAGTTATCTTTTCAGTGATAGCTTCAAAGTCTGCGTAGATCACAAATGGAACACGCTGTTGCTTATGATGATTATTGAATTTTAATATATTATTATCTTTATCAGGCATTTTAACTGCTTGTGAACCATTACGTTTAATACAATTATCTTTATGATTATCTAATATTATTTCAGAGTTGAAACATTGAAGACAATACATGCAGAAGTATTTTTTATGTTGAATCTGTTAAAATCTTTAATTAACACATAATGTTTATTATCATTTTCAGTTATCAATAATAAATTCATATGATTTTTATATTTTTCTTTTGAAATATAAATAGGATATGGTTGCTTATTTTCATAACCAAATACATTAATATTGATCTCATTTTGTTTTTCAATTTTATTATATTGTTTAACAGTAACAGGAAAATCAATACCAGAGTAATCTAAATTATCTACATATTGTTTATCAGATTTTTTAATCCTCTGTGGATCTTTATCTTGTGGATTTGAATGTCTAATATGACACCATCTGAAGCATTCATTATCTTCAATTTTCATATTAATCAATCCTTTTTTTCCATGTCTAAGTTCAATTGGCAGTTGGATATATGATGATCCTTTAGTTGGTTGATATTGCACAATATTCAGATAATGATTATCAACAGATTCAACAGTCCAACCAGAACCCTCAGAAATCCATTGATTAACATAATTTAATATTATTTGTTCAGATAAGTGTAATGCTTCAAGTATTTCCACATTATTGATAATTATTTGAGGTTTGCTATTGAAGAATGCAGTTTTATGAATTATCTTATCATTTGCTAATTTTTTTAATGTTATCTTTAGAGTCTCAACGAATTTAAGACCTTTCATTAATTTTAGTATTATTTTGATATGATATTCAAGAGCTAGTCTTGTTGTTTGTAGTTGTATTAAAGGATCTTTATCATTTTTGATTCCAATTTCAAAAGATCTAGTATAGCCTTTCAAAGCAACAGCGGCTTCATCAATCTTTGTCCTTGGAACAGTAGTTGGTTTCTTTATTGTTCTAGGTCTAGGTACTGGTTTATAATCATCTCTGAATTCAAGTGGTGGAGCAATTATATTGTCTTCATACTCTTGAACCATTTGTTTCACATTTTTTCGGGGTAAAGGAACAGGTCTTGGTTGTTGGTTTATATGTTGTTGTAATAACCTTTTTATTTCCTGATTTTCTTTTTTTAATTCTTGATTCTGCTTTATTAATTCTTGATTCTGCTTTATTATTTCGAAGTTTTGTTTTATTAATAACTCAATCTGTTGAGCTTGTGTTAGATTGTTCATATTATTAGTATACATTTTTTATATTATAATATTACTATATATATTTTATTTTCTTAAGTGTTTAAAGTGCGTTTAAAATTAGCAATAAGAAAAAACCTTAATTTTTTATTATTGATTGAAATGTGATTATGTTTTATTATTTACAGCTTGTTCACTTTTGATATGTTTTTTTTTGAGATGTTGTGATTTTCCAGCTAATGAGTAGTCTCTATCTCCACATATTGAACATATCCACTCTTTATTTACCATGCATTTAGTTTTAATTGGTCTGTGAGCTTCCTTTCTTTCTTCTTCACTGAAATATTTTCTTGGTCTTCCCATTAAATATACTATATATTTTTTTTATTTATATCTCTTTATATCGCGTTTAAATCTTTCATTGGAATCCAGCTATTAATAAAATCATCACTATATCCACTTCACCAAAGCTTGTTTCTTCTTATTGTTTTTCCGAATGATTTTATCAATACGAAAAACATCCTGCTTAGTTTTCAATAATTCAGGTTCATAGAAACTCCCTTTGATATCTTCACCTCTGAGATCTTTTATAGAATATGTGATTGGATTAGTGTATTTGATCTTATCAACTGTAAACACTTCTTCAGTCCAATTTGGTGTATAACCCTTATCAAACACATTCCGTTTATACTTAGATATTCGGACCTTATCACCTATTTTAAATTTTGGTTTCTGTTTTGATGTTTCCATATCACAATATAGATTAAAGTTCCTGTCACTATAGTGCGGCATATGACACATATACAATACATCAGAAATTAAGTTTAGGAACTTTGTTTAAGCAGTTGATGTGTCAGTCTTGCGAGCATGTTTGACCTAATTTTAATAGTTATTGTTCTTATAGAGGTGTATCGCTCCTATTACCATAGTTCTGCGCATAACACATCATACTTAAGCAATAGAAAACCCAAGACGAAGTCGAGGGTTTGCATAACTGTCTCGAATTCTCTCAACCCCTCTCGTGTTTATATCAGGCTATGCAAACACAGGAAAAAAGTTTTCTATTGCTTTTATAAAATATTTCTCAAATGAATTCGACAAATGAAGAGAAATTTTGTTTATTGACTTCTTGATCCAAAAAGTTTTTCTCAATACACGCTCTAGACAATCATCTTTCAAACTAACCAATCAAAACGCGCATCTGATAATGCACGAACCAATGAAATTTCGCGTTACAAAAATCAAAATTTGTGGCAAGCAAGCGAGCGCCGTGCAAATGAGAGCGATATCAGCTTTGAATCCTTCTTAATCTTTGGCAGAAATGCCTAAAGTTCGGTGAAAACAGAAGAGATGTGTAAAAGATTTACGACTCTGTATGGAAAGAACTTCAAGATGAAACCACGGTACTTGATCGCTCTTGAAAGTGACGCAAACTTGTTCGATTTGGCAGCCCGAGAAGACGGTTGAGAAGCTGAATCGCTCATCGTGCCTTGTGAAGTTTTGCTGGTTTGGAATCATAGCACAAGCAGTTAATGCAGTTAAGTCGAAGGGCATTAAATCCATCAGTCTGGTGAGCTGTCTGGTACATTCTTCCAAGTTTTAGTGGTCATTTTTTGAACATTTGACAGCCAAAACACGGCAACCGATCGGCCGTGTAAAATTTGATTTGAACAGATTTCGCTTCGCAGACTGTAGCATATAAGCTTAGTTGGCGTTTAATTTTATTTCACATCTTTTTCAAAAAACAGAATGTGTTTTTGAGAATTTTATTGTAGTTATTAAATGCAAAATTTATTTTGAAAAACGTTTACTGTGTATTTCGTTGCATAATATTTTGTCTTCGCTTGAGCTCCCTCGGCAAGGTCGTCTAGCTCACTAACATCGAGGCATGCAAAGGGCTCTTGCTACCCAGGCAGTGAGGCCTGGGTTTAGTTTTCGGCTTTCTTTTTTACCCAGGCAGTGAGGCCTGGGTTTAGTTTTCGGCTTTCTTTTTTTTTTCCGCGTTCAGTCACAAATTGCTGTCTGGCCTCTAGAGCGCATGCGTCACTTGTGCAGCGTACGGCACGGATGTTTTACAGAAGTTGTCGTCGCGCGAAAAGC
>CM042756.1:1427219-1442219 GCA_022496165.2 Catalaphyllia jardinei
TCCCTATTGAGTACACATGTTATTTTTGACGAATGGGCTTGTGGGGAAGGCCGAAATAACTATTTTGTCAGCACGGGAAACAACGCAGCCTAGGCTCCAGGCCGGTGCATCATGGGTAGAAAGAAAAGGGTGTAGCACGCGATAGTCATCTAGGTCTCTGAATCAACCCTGTTCAGAGCTCTGATTAATTTTTTCATTCCAGTTTTTTTTTAAGGTGTTCCTACTGCACTATCGCCTGTCTTACCTTTGTAAAGTCTCTGTATGAAAAAGGCTACCAACCGCTGGAGCATGAGCCATGGTTCCTACTCAGATTTCCTGCTTTTTTTTCCCAAGGAGTTTTTATGGCAGGTTATTTCTGGTCTCCGTTCTAATCGCACGTCTATTGTAAGCAGTTACTCAGCTCCTGTATTATTATTATCTTCTTTTCAATTAGCGTTCTTCACTTGTACGATATTTTTGTATTTTGGGTTTAGTGAACAACTCAGTCTGTCTGGCATGATGTGCTCGTTTATAGGGTTTTTGTCCAACGTATTGGGCACCGTAGCCTAACTAGGATGATATCATGTTTGTACATGGGGTTTTTTTTTTGGCCCATAGTAGTATTTTTGTATGGGGATTTTGGTCCAAAGATGTGGACACTCCAGCCTAATTATAACTGGCCCGATTTGTTTGTGTACGGGGATTTTTGTCCAAACTTGTGGAGACCCCAGCCTAACTGGCCCGATATGTTTGTGTACGGGGATTTGTGGACTCCCCTGCCTGACCGGCGTGACATGTTTGTACATGATAATTTTCGTTCAAAGTAGTGGATATCCTAGCCTACTGAAATTAAGTACAATTAAGTACAGTTTCCTACCACCTGTCACTACGAATGACATGAATGGAAAAGGCCGATTGAAATTGAAACAAATGGCCAATTTTTGCGAGTTTTGATGCCATGTGTTCCAAAAATCCTCAAGAAATTTATTATGGTTAGCCCTCTCTGATAAAATTCTTTGATATGTTCGTCGTAGCTCACAGAAGGATTTCGTTTATGAATAAACCTCAAAGTAATGATTTTAGCACAGAATTAACCTGAAACAGCAAAATCCTCGTGACACTGCTCCTTTAATTAATTTAATAAGCTTGTTTGGACCATGCTTCGTCTATTAGCAATGTTTGTAACCTCTGTTTTGTTTTGCTCCTGTTCAATTATACCCTGTGACATTCTTTAAGTTTCCCAGAATGGAAGGATACCTTTCTTTACTTTTTAGATCCTTTCTCTCAGTTCAATAATAAATGATATAAAGAAATACAACTTATGAGAAATTAGTTTTGGTGCTGACAAGGAGTGTAAATGTTTTTATTGGAGCATGACGATTTGCTCTGGGTGCGGGACAGTGAATGGGCTGCGTGAGTTATCTTCTGCGCGGCCGCTAAGCACAACAAACAAAATGGCCGATCAAAGAAACTTGTTTGCATCTTATTTCAGCTTCCTGGACGGGCCTGTTCTCTGTCGGAGACTAATCTATTACATTGGTCTCTTCAGATTGACTGTCGTTCTGTTCTGCCGAACACTGGCTAATGGTAACGAGGAAAAAATTCACCTCTCGCCGCCATGTTTTCGCGGCTTATTTCACCTCGGTTAGCCGGGATACCCAGACACGAACCGTTAACATGGAGAAAAGCCATCCCGCCTAACCGGGTGTCCCGGGCAAGTAGACAGGGTGTCCCGGGAAGGCAGGCACCCTGTCTAGCATGTAAAAGCTTCAATGCGTTTTCTAAAGAAACGTTTGAGAAGTTAGAGAGAGTAGCTGTAGCTGTAGCTGTAGCTGTAGAGTAATTAGCGAGTTGTTTTGCTGTACACATCATGTATGATGTTAAAACTATAGTCTGGGGATTGTAATTTACAATGGAAATGTAAACAGTTTATAGAGATTTAACAAACCTTCTTGAAGTCTGTAAATGGTTCAACGTCTCCACTGCTGGCTAAATAAAGACGTCCTGGTCGGGATCAATGGGTGAGGAAGTTGCAACACAGCCTGAGTCGTTCACCGAGGAATCACTTGGAAACCGGAACTCCTCCCAAAGAGCGATGTGCACTTTCTCTGGTTGAATTAATTCAGCTGGAAGTTGTTCGGTTTTGGCTTGAGTCAAAAAATAGTCTTTGAGCGAATATGTTCCCTGTTCAAAAAAGTGCACCAGTCAAATTAAAAGGTCATTTCAGGCTCACACTAACTATAATCTGCTACGTGTTGCTCTTTAGATTCAGAAACACGCAAACATTTCAGGGTGCATAATCCCGGGTCAAACGATGACAAGAGTAGCTAAGAGGTTGCATACCGGTGCTACTGTTGGAGGTTCAGTGACATCCGCGCGCTTTGGTTAAACCAGTCTATGGAAGACCAGATTCGCGCTGAAGCGTGACGCAGCTAGCTTTTAACAGAGGCAGTGCGATGAAGGCTTGCAGAAATCATAAATCTGACATTTTTTAAGCGAAAATTGGTTTGTTGATGAATTTTTATTTAACCTTTCGACATTACTGCATTCATCGTGGGAGGCCGAGGTAACCCAGTACCTCAAAGAGCTGCATGAGAGTCGCGGTGTTGTCTATCCGATCAGGAAATAAGAAGATGCAAAGAGACTTCTAGATGATACAGCTTTAATTTCAAAACCTTGGTATCATAACCAGGACTTTGCTTTCTTTTGAGTTTTTGCCCGCGCGAGTTCTTGAAAATTTAAAAATTCTCCCGACCGCAACGAGCACTGCGCAATTGACATATTATTCTCCTGAGGAAAGCAGAAATGTCGAAATGTTGGAGTTAAATCCGATATAAAGCGCTATAGACCATTTCATTGTCAAAGTAGTAATAGTAAATAGACCAAATGGAGTGCAATTCATGGAGTATTCGCACGAGACAATTACTCTCACTGAAAGCAATTATTGCAAACCACAATAGAACCGCAAAAGTCTTGCGATGACAGCAAACTAACAGATAAATGACGTCACGCCATAGCAACCGGACCTGGCAAATTTTTGAGCTTCCGGTTAGCTCTGGCTCGGGATGGGGTAAAAACAGATGGTAGTAATTGATTATGATATTTATACCTAAAGGCTCCAATATGGTACTTGACAAGATCAGGGAATATAATTATACCTAGTCACTGCGTTATTTGCGTCCAGTATAATTTATTCCGTACCATGTGACCGGATCCTGCAAAGGGTCTATTATGTGCCTCGTTGGCAATTTACAATCTCATTTTCAAATCGCGCTCATGAAATGCATTGTAGAAAAGTTATAGAACAACCCAGGAATAGGTTAAAAAAGAAATAATGGAAAAGTCTTAACGGAAAAAAAAAATAAGAGAACAGCTGGAGGTTTATGTTGCTCACGTATTAAACTAACTTCCCTGCAAATTTTAGCTCTTTAAATTGCCTTTCTTGCGTAAACATCAACTCGAGAAATCAAAGGTTGCCGTCCTGGGTTTTATGTTAAAATAAAAAGCACAAAAACCAAAAATAAAAATGCAAAATTTAAATCCTTGGCAAGCAAAGTAGCAAACGTCGCAGACAACCTAATTCGCCCGTAGGTGTGTGTCTGTGGCGGGTTCGGTTGGCATGCAGGCTACAAGGAAGAAAAAAATATTCAAATACTCACTCTACTCGTTTATTGGACTTGCTCTCTAAAAAGTGAATGGCTAAACAACATGCTACATATGACGTCATATTAGTTATTTGGTCATAATGGTAACTGACCATCGCCGAGCTAGTGTCGACATATATGTACTAAAGGGTTTCACTCACGTGACCAGCAGTTATGCAAATTCGGTCGAAAAAAACGTAAGTGTTTGCATAAGAAGAGTTCAAATCCCGCGAGATAAGCTTGGACCAGCATGGCTGTTATTTCATTGTTTTGGAACCCTAATAGTTTCGCTTTGACGTCATCAGGAACCTTCCCAACCTGCCCTTTGTGTGTCTAAGCGCGATTGAAATTGAAATTGTTCGCAAAAATGTCAAAAGGTGGCTTCTCAGAACGGTTCGCAATGAAAGTACTTTCACGTTACCTTGGCCTCCCGTGTCCAACATTGGTAATTGTCTTGCTCTTTCAAAATGAGCTCCTCTAATCTATAACTAACACCTTCACGTGTAGTGATGGGTGCGTGAAACTTTTCATCCTTCAGTCCAGCTTTAAAATACACAATGATGATGTTGGATGCTCTATGAACAGGGGATTAATAAAATAAGGTAAGAATTATAATCTGTAAGATTCGAGTAATATTAAAAGGTCGCGGTCACGAACATTACTGATTCGGCTGAAATTTTGTATGTAGTTTTGTTTTCATCGCACAGAATACAACAGCAACAAGAACAGTTTATTACCCATTATTAGAAGTTTATTAGAAGATTGTACAGCATTTTAAACGAATCATGTGAAAAGTTAAAGGGTTACCAGCTACCAGAAATAACTAAGAAGCTAAAAATGCCAGCAGCTGGTTTAAATGATATAAATTTAAATGTTTACAGCGAAGGAAAGCTAGTTGTTACTGTTACTTGACAGTTTATCAGATATCTTAGGTCTGTCATATTGCCGCTAATATTACAGATTAGAATTCTTTCGCGGGCGATTGATATTGGTCTAAAAAACTAGTTTCCGATAATTTTCTTGCAACGTTGTTATCAGACAGCTAGGTTTTGAACAGTTTCTAATCGGACAATTCAATAAGCCAATCGCATTCAAAGTTGTAGTTTAAATCAAGCAATCATGACATTAAACAATTTGCACCTCCTTTTTCAGTCTTGTAATGCAAATGTTCCCCTTTCTTTCATAACTTGGCTCTTCGGCTCTTCTCCTCCCCGTAAATTGTATTTTTTATGATAAATTGATAATAAGAGTTCGTGTCGTCCAATTCGGTCTGTAATCATTCTCGTTATAAACAAATTGGAGTCCCGCTGCGCGGTCGTCTGATTTTGTTATCACTCGTATGATTACAGACCGAATTGGATTTCACTCAGTCCTATTACCATTACTTATTATTGAAATAAACTCGAAAAGGCTAGTCTCATGCATTGGTTAAGATGAACGCGCGTTTTTTTTTTAGTAAAATTAAGACCCATTTAACGTCATGGCAGCCGAAAAGCTAATTGGGGTTGAAAACGATATTTTTGGCGTATCTTTGGTAATCGAAGGGTTAATCCACATGCAATCTTGAATTTAGCCTGTACTAGGGGGGTTGACAATCAGTTTGGAAACCGACACGAGAGAAAAAGGAAAGCCTGTGGGAGAAGTCTCCTCAAACGAGTCATGTCTTACCGTTTTCGCGCTGATCTCTAAATAACCAGACACCTGGTATAAGCTACAGAATTAAATTTTGAAGCTTTTTGTCAAACAATCTAATCGTATGAAATGCTGTTCATCCGGAACATAAAAACAAAACTTAACAAGCAATCGGATTCAATTCGCACCGCATGCACTTTTTACATAACTGAATACTTTAATACCCTAATCAATATCTTACATATTTTCACACTTCTACTACTATATATACAATTAATTCTATCATGTACTTTGAACTTGATAATGATGACATGGAGTCATCGAAACGTCGTTCTATTTTTATATTGCTTATATTTATTCTAAAGTATTTCACGAAACCTTTTATCATCACAAATAACTTTAGCTATTAGTTAACAAACAAAAAAACTGCCAGTGTAGCTTTGACATTAAACATCAAATACAAATACATTTCGTCAGCTGTGAAGTGCAAAGGTACAATACCTAGGTGGCGAAGATCAACCGCAGTTCCCTCTCGAGAGAGGAACAATTATATCTTGGCATTCTAAAAGAGCTTATTGAAACCCTGAAATGTGGCTTTTGAAAACAGAAAATAAAATGTATGTATGTAAAATGCATGTATGCTTTACGTCTTGTGTTTGCGATCTGTTAAAGTGATATACTGTGCATCGGTGTAGTATTTCGAGTCCAATAAATAAACCATAAACTTACTTTATTGTTCCATGTGCTGACAACGTGGGAAGCCGATCGAAGCTCTGGAAAAAACCACGTGAGGAGTGGTTACATAGCACATAGAACATTCCACAATCGGCTGATGAAGTACCATGGCCATAAGAATCGCCAACAAACTTTGAAAATCCACATTTTGCCATAACAGACAAGCTGAAAGTTTTGATAGCTATATCTGATATACTTCAGTCTCCAAGAAGCAAAAACCATAAAGTGAATATCTTACAAGCGCGAGCACACCGAAATTTATTGAAGATTATTTAGAGGAAACACAAAAGAGAATGCAATGAAGCTAATTTGAGCACTGATCAGGTTACGTCCGTCGGACACAAATCTCATTCTCTTTTTTACTGTACATTCGCCGGGAAAGAAAACTCTTCGATTTAGCAACTGATAAGGCCGAAATAATTACTCTGGAATAACTGAGAAGCAAAACACATCCAACTTGTACCGTAAACTTCCGATAGTAACGACTCCGGTAAGCAACGTAAAAAACTTTGTTGCCTCTAGTAAATCCCGACAGTAGCTTCCCCCCTCCCCCGAAATTAGCGAGCCCAGCCCCACGCAAACTCCTCATACCCGCCAAAAACTACGAGACCAAGGTTAGTTGCTGGTTAATTTAGTCGTAAATCCTATAAAACGCACTAAAGACTGGAAGAAAGACGAGCGTGTTTTATATTACAGCAACGTCATAGCCGTATGCCGGGGTAGGGAAGACCTTCCCATAATGCATTTCGAATAAACTATATTATCAATTAGTATAATTTCAGAGGTGAACAAAGAGTTTCCTGCAATCCGATTGGTCGAGCGGTACCTTACATTTAACAATTATTCGCCGAAGGCGAAGTGAATATTGTCGAATAATCCCCTCGACTTCGTCTCGGGGATTATTCGACAATTTTCACTGAGCCTGAGGCGAATAATTGTTTTAGTATAATTTCAGAGCTGAACAACAGAGAATAACGGATTAAAACATAAAAATAGACCGAATTGTTCATTTTGGTTTGTAGCCGTAGAGTTTAAATAACAAGCTAACATCAGCTAACATGTAAGCTTACATCGATTGTGAATCATTTTACTCATCGCCGAGTTCAGCAGTAAAACAGACAACAGACTCAATTCGCGCCAAGGTCTTTGTTTGACTTATGCAAATTAATGACGCTAGATTCTTAGTTACTCTCGTAATCGCATTTTTAATTTAGTTTCCCTTGACAATGGCGCCAAGATGTCGCCGAAACGTCGGACTCTTCTATCGTTAGTTTTCGCCTGTATATGCATATCTAAATCATTATTGATTAAACGAAACATTACAAAAATATTAATCCGGTTCCTTTGTTTTATCTCTGTTGGCTCCATTCATAGTTGTCATCATCGTCTCAAAAAGCGTAACTTTCGAGAAAAACAGACTTCGGTCAATCCGGATCTGACCTGCTGGTGATCAACAAACCACAGCGTTTACGATTCTTAACTGCCTTGAATACGAGTTCTTGAAAGGTTTGTTGGTACAAGAGCGACAGCAGTCATTTTGAAAATTATCCATCCTTTCAAATATCCTGGACTTACAGTGATGTCTTTCATTTAAGGGCGTTCGCGCCCATTGCTACTGCGCATCTCTAGTGCGCACGCTATTCATTGGTCACGCGTGTGCCACGTCATTTTCAAGCGCGCGCACCGATTCGAAAACTCAACAAAACAGAGCGGATGACCTTTTCGTTAACTTGGTGCGCGAATATTTTTGTTGGATGCTCGGTGACCCCCACTTTTTTTTCGGCAGATCACTTCCTTTTCTATCTCTTTCCATCATACTAAAAACAAGAGTCTTTTTTGCATCTCTGCGATATTTTGCGAACCAAGAAGTTTCCATCGCATTAGCCTGTCCGGCTGGCAGAAGTCGTGAGCAAATGATTTCAGTTTTTAATTACTGAGCATTTTCGGGCGACAAAAAATGAGCTTTTATTTAGGCTTATAGCCTTGAAGTTAACTTCAGCTCATTGGCATTTGGCGATATCAAACATCAGAGAATTCGTTTTTAGTATTTGTTGGCCAGCAGCTCCAACTTTATTTTGCCCGTAAGGCGTTGTTCACAGGTGACTTTTCAGAATGACGGCCATCTTGCAGGAGCGAGTGAAATGTTATACCGTAGGGCAAAAATACGAAAAACCACGATAATATTTTAGCTTATTACATCTAAAATTATATTTCTTATTTCCTTATGGAAACTGCAGTTGGTTTCGGCCATATTATCCCATAGCCTAACTTCAAAACTCATGTACAAGCACCGAAGTATATTTGCGCCCGCCTGATTTCTTCTTTATTTCGTCCTAATTGGCGAAAGGAATCCAGTGAAAAAACTCTCAACTCGGTGCTTGTTTTTTACGTATCAAACAGTGAAGTTAATTCGGGATCAATCTACAAATCATGCAAGGTATAAGTTGGCAATCGGTCATAATTTACATGGCATTTGCGGGATGACGGCCACTTTGCCGAGGGGCAGCCGAAATTGAGAACTTTCACGATCGATAAAAAGCATGAACAGAAGATACAACAAGCCTTGAGGTTACAACAATGAACCAAATCGAAGTAGCAACAAAGTAAAAACCTGCGAATGACCTTGAATTATGACAAAGTTCCGTTTACATCTGTGGAAACTTGCCCGAATTTTATGCTTACACAATATTCTTCTACTTAATTTGAGACTATAGGGGCGCTTTCCATTTGGTCAAAAATTCCGAAAATTCCGGTTCGGGGCTAAATGGAAAACGTTTTTTCGGTTCGCCGGACCGGAAAATTCCCAGAAAAAGTGGAACTACCGGGACTACCTTCTAAGCAGTTCCACTTTTTCTGGAAATTTTCCAGCCGGGCGAACCAAAAAAAACGTTTTCCATTTAGCCCCGAACCGGAATTTTCGGAATTTTTGACTAAATGGAAAGCGCTTTAAGCCTCTTAAATTCAATGTAAAATTTTTCTTCGTGATTTATGCGAGAGCCGCTTACTTTGAGGACAGAAAAAACGGTATCTTCTATTTTTATCAAATCGAAACAAAATCAGTACCACTTTTCCTTCTGAAGTTAATCAGGTTAATACAAGATCCTCTAAGAACCTGACGTCCAACAACATTTGTGCTCAATAGGGTTCTCATTTTGTACTAGTGCACCTTCTCATTTCTTCACCGTGTAAGATTGTAGTATTGAAGCTAACCCGACATTATTTATCATACAGTGGTTTTAAATAATAGAGAAGCGTTCTCAAGTCAAATTACTCAGAGAAAGAATTTTCTGAGCCCCCAACGGGAGTCGAACCCATGACCTTCCAGGTACCGGTTGAACGGTCTAACCACTGAGCTACAGGAGACTCATGGTGATCAAGGTCATATAGTAGGTTTTTGTATGTGTGACAAGTGTCCTGCTTACTGCAGGACTCAGCATGTGGAAGGAAAGTTCTAAAAAAAGGACGTGCAGTTTATCTGGACAGAAGCACAATGCAGAAACTGTGCTCATTTTGAGGAAAATATATGATGGACATATGCATCGTGTCAGATGTTTTGCCAGGATATTTCTTCTCTGTCTTGAAAGGTGTTGTCAATATGGCTCGTTTTCAACTTAGGCATGTCCGAGAGCAAATTTTATACAAAGAGTCAATTTATCTCGTCTCTGTTCTTTCCAGCGCGCCGCGATGCCTATTTCCGGCGGCAATAGTTGTTGAACTCTGATGAGTTTGTTCTAGAATTTATCTGGCTGGCAGTTTTTATGTATGGACTTAGGAATATACCAAAATTTGCTAAGTACAGTTGTGCCGCAGTATGACTAGATTGCTTTGTTTTCCTAATTTCAAGGCTTTTCTCTCACCCAACATATCGTCGGTCATTTGTTGTGTTTCTCCGGATGTTATTATTCTTGCGAAGTCAGAAACATTGTGCGCTCTTGGTTATTTGGATTTTGTTTGTGACAAGCTGTTTGCAACTATATGCGCTAATTCCTATTATAGTAGTTGAGTTCTGGATCTTTGCCCTAAAAAAAACCAGTACTTCAGACTGCTAAAATTTAAGGTGGTTCTGAACCTTAACTATGACCTTACCTAGACAATATTTTTGCTTCTTACCATGCTTATCAAAAGTCATAATGGAAAAAACAATTCACCGTGCCGTTTTCGAATTATAAGCCCCTAAAGCTTTGAGAAAGGGTGATTTTAGCAGGTCATACTGTTGTTAGTGTAACCTTTTTAGTCTATTTGTGTCACGAAAATGATAACAATGTGTTCACCAATCGGTTAGGGAGTATTTTGATATCATAACTGTATAGCATCAAGTGATAACGAGTGGTTATAACGACCCATCAAAATCCTAGTGTTTGAGACTGTTTTGAGCCACGTTACGTGGATTGCTACTGAGGTACCTTAACAACAAAAATTCAAAATTGGCCCTTAAATGTTCAATAGCCAATGAGGAGTGCTGAAATTAATTTTACTACTGTTATGAGTACGAACGAGTTAACTGCCGCTATTGCACTGGTTTACTATTCTTTTACCTAGTTTTTACACACGGACCATTACTGTACTTTAGCCTTGTTGAGAAGGAGGTAGGGTAGCCCTACTTCCAGGGTATCCCCAGCGAGAGGGCTAAAAGTTAGCCCGGGTTTACAAGCAAAATTTACAAGTAGGATAATCCCACTTCCCGAGACAACTTTAAGCTTGTTACGCTTTGGTAGCCTTGCAAGTAAAGCACGAACAGATAGCAAAACTGGAAAATCATTTATTTCCAAAGCAAAAACATGACAAATTGTGAAAGAACTTGATGTTGAACCAGAAAACATCAAGTTCTTTCACAATTTGTCATGTTTGCTGATTTGGTCGGTATTGTGACCATATTTTGCTTTTGGGACTCAAAATAGAGTTGTCCCTGGTAGGAGAGTTGTCCCTAGCAGAGCATTTACAAGACGCCAGGGTTACCCTAGTGACAAGGTAATCTAGTAGTCACCTAAGGTTACCCTAGCTACCTTGTAAATGCATCGTTGAAAGAAATGTGTGAGTGCCGGGGTAACTCTCATGCTTGGGTAACGCTAGCACTCGGGTTACCCTACCTGCTTGTTACCCTACCTGCTTGTAAACAAGGCCTTAATACTTTGTTGTTATTACCTCTTCATCAAAAGAATTTGTTCATCTTAGCAAAACTATTTCTATGGGATTGCAGAAGATCTCAAATATTTCCAAGCTTAGCTGGGTTTAAAAAAAAGATCAAAATTAAATTTGAAACCGAAAAATATATCTGCACTAAGAAAAATACTTAAGATAAATTTATTAAAAATGGGGGACAGTTTGTCCTCTGTAAACAATAACTGTATTCTAACTTTATATCGTATAGCTGCTTTTATAACCTTCTCAGTATTGCCTTTGTAATTGTATTTTATCATTAATATATTGTACAGTATGTTTGAGCTCAGTGTTGTAAGTTATTTAATGATATTTTAAGTAATGATTTATTTGGCTTAATGAGTACGTTGTGTTTGTAAGTAATGTTTAGTATTTGAAGTAGTCGTAGTATTTTAAGTAGTGCGAGTGTGCTAATAAAATGTTTTAAGGAAAAAAAGAACTTTGTTGTTAGTACGTATTGCATGCAAACCAAATTGAACTTACGCGTTTTAATCAGTTTATAAACTTTCGTAACGGTTTAAATAAAGATTCATTGATCATCATCATCATCATCATCACATCGTCATCATCTTATGGTAAACTTACTTTTGAACACAAATTGACTTTTCGTGCTCTTGCCTTTTATTGCAACTGCTGCAATCATCTTGCATGGTTCCTTTATTGTCGTGTACACTAAATGATTCCACGGAGAATGGCAAGGTTATAACGTTATCGCTCCTGTGAGCAAAAGAGCAGGAAAGTGTATCATAATTAGATATAAATTAAAATATTCGAGTTGCGCCATAAAACTGCATATATTACTATGTATCAATAAATAATACAGTGCACAGTAGATAAATTTCTAATTAGGGATCTATAGATTTAAGCATTATTTGCATTTTTATAGACTCTCTCATCACTTTTTTTGTATCGACAAAATAGTAATGATAGGTAATATATAGTATATATTGTAATAGGTGATGGAAGCAATAAAGTGAGGTAAGTAAATAAATAAAGTCGCCGTGGCATTTTCTTTTGCTTTGTAGCAAATGATCACCTAACCGATGAGCGACTGTCACAAGCAAACGGAGAAACAATCTTAACCAAACTACGCACTACCTGTTATAAGATAGTGTCAATTTTAATCAGGAACAGACTGGGAGTTGTGTGAAATTTCCTGGGACATTTAAAACTTACAGTTGTTTGAATTCAACGGGGGTACCATTACCGAACGCTAAACCTAAAATATAATAGCTAGTAAAGAGGAATTAACGACATAGACCCTGACATCACTCGACGACTCTCAATACTTCTTATTAATCAATGAGCAAATACTAGTAACTAATGTTGCCTGGCGTTTATCATTCTGAATTCATCATTTCCATCATGTCGACTTTGGCGTGTAAGAGTGCAGACAATATAAAACCAACTGCCGTCGATTTGTTAACGAATCTTCAGTACAAAAAACAATACACATTAGGCAATAAACTTTCTTATTACTCAAAGACAGATTGATGATTATACTTACATTGTTATTACTTTACTACAGTAACACCCAAGGCATCTTGAGATGGACTGATAGATTGTCTCAGTTTTTTGTGACAACATGCTTCTCGCTATAAAGGACCTCAGCACTGTAACTGGTTCGTAAAGTATTTCCATATCCAGTTTTCCGTCGTCCAAACCACTGTTCGAAGCGAAAAGGAGTAAAGCATAACATTTGAGTTTGACTGCCAATGCATTCTGGGTCACGGCAGCTGATGAGGAATGCCTGTTGAATTCAGCAATAAGTAACTTTAAAAAAGCATCAGGTGCAGGATTAGTTGCCTTGGACAATTCCTTGTTAACATCAACTGCAGGATCAGTGTTCTTAGACAATTCCGCGTTAAACGTGGTATTATGCATCACCAGAGTTAAGGTTGTTTCGATAAATTCCATCCCTGTAGTATTGTTCCAGGTCAGATATCCATGATTTTCTTTGAATGGCTAGGAATACAACAACAACAACGAGCTTTATTTACACGGCCATAAAAGGAAATTTATTCACCCCACCAGGGGAATAAATGATTTTATGCTGCTTGTTAGTCCAGTCTCCCAGCAAGTGGTGCGGGGTCATCCGGGACTTATATAATACAATACTTAAGCGTATGAGGCCAGGTTACTGTCCTCTTTTCCACAACTCGAGCTCTTCGAGCAGTTCGCCATTTCCCACCCACCCACCCTCAGTGTAGACAGCGGTTTTTTCATATATTTGTGCATGGCGGGTACTCCCCCACCTTTGCTGGAAATCAATTGTTCTAGGTTTTTTCGGAGTTAAAAGTTAATTGTTATGAAAATAAACGGCCACCTCGGTGGCCAAATATGGCAGATTATGTTTTGTCTATTCTTCCCAGCAAACTTTGCGCAGCCACTGCTTTGTGTAGTAAATTAATTTTTAGATTTTACAATAACGAAGAGCATAAAGAAAGTTACAGAATTGCAAAAGAATTTCAAGATTAACAAAAAAAGGGAGCAACTTCAGAATAACCCGCAGCTAATTTGCATATCCTCTAAACCCTTTAGAACGAGGAAAACAGAAATAAGAAGAATTTAGTCACATGCAAATTAGTTGCGGGGTATGGGTTTGTTTGTCTTCGGTAATCGAACAAAATCGAATATTTTATTTACTGTGATTTATGTTGATCGTTTGGTAATCAAACATTCGACTGAGCTCGATAATCGATCGATCGGCACGCGCACCCGCACGATTGGTGTTAGCTTGAGCTCGAAATCATCGGTCACGTGACCAACTGTTGCAAAAGGCCTATTCTGAGCTGAGCGCTCTCTTATTCAAATTTGCCGCTTTCGTGAACTTCGTGAATTATGAATAATTAATGATGTCCACGCATTCTGCCCGAATTAACTAAAATATCAAAATAACGGCTCCAAACTATAGAAGACCTCTAACAAAACAGAGGAAACCCAAGAAGTGATTTAAATGGACAAACCCGGAGAGGGCTGAAATGGATTGCATTTGGGTACATTTGAAAAACGTCGGCCCACCTTTTTACAAATTTACGGTATGTGAGTTTATACATGTATCAAAATGTCATTTACCAGGCTGGAAAATTATTCTCAGTTGTTATGTGGCCATGATTTTGCTAATGAAATACTCTCGGTCTGCCAATTTGACGTTTAGAGCTCATAATAAGCAAAATTAAACAAAATTACCTAAAGTAGCGTGACCTAAATGACCTAAAATAGCGTGAGCTAGCCCCTTTAGCGTAAGAAAATTTTGTAAGCATAAAGTTCGGGCGAGTTTTCACAGATGTAAACAGAACCTTGTCATAATTCAAGGTCATTCGCAGGTTTTTAGTTGGTTGCTACTTGTATTGGGTTCATTGTTGTGACTTCAAGGCTAGTGGTATCTTCTGTTCATGCTTTAAGGAAAATGTAATAAGATTTTAATGTTTGTAAATGGTCCTTTCAAAGTTGTATCTTTATCGTGAACGTTCTCAATTTCCGCTGCCCTCCGGCAGAAAGGCTGTCATCCCGCAAAATGCCATATAAATTATGATCGATTTCCAGCTTATACCTTGCATGATTGGTAGACGAGATTCTTTAAATTGCTGCTTCAATATACAGATTGACCTTAACTTCACTTTGATACGTAAAAAATTAAGCACCGAGTTGAGTGTCTTTTCACTGGATTCCTTTCGCCAATTAGGAAATGAAGAAGAAATCAGGCGGGCGCAAATATACTTCGGTGCTAGTACATGAGTTTTTGAGTTAGGCTTTGGCATAATATCGCTGAAACCAAGTGCAGCCGAGTTTCCCTAAGGAAATGGGGAATATAATTTTGGATGGAAATTAAGTGAAACGTTATCGTGATTTT
>CM042756.1:1447219-1459308 GCA_022496165.2 Catalaphyllia jardinei
GTCGGGGTCACCTGAAGAAATGAAGTACAGTGAGAGTTAATGTGCTGTGCTGAGTAGATTTTTAGTAAATAATTTTTGCACTTATGGCTCGAACTTCGAGCGGAATCCGTCTTAATTGCTTTTGAAACTGGTCGGTTAAGAGAAGAATCCCAGAGGCTCCTCTTTCGCTCTTGTAAACTTGGCCGCTTCGACTTCCTCATAATCCAACCGTATCTGCCCCTTGGTATCCGAGGATGCTTGTCGCTCGGCGCTGTAATTGTGCGTAATACTGTGTCTCTGTGCAATTTTAAGTAAAAAAACAATTTTAGTCGAGTTCCCCTATCTAATCGCAGGCCGAGTGCTTTTATTGTTATCGAGTGTTTCAAAATCCGATGAAACACGAAGCATGAGTTTTTGAAATTACTTCTCCAACAAAGAAAACAACAACAACATCTCCCGTAATGGTGCTTAAGGTCTCTATTGCGTGATCGGTAACGGTCTCAAGTAGACAAAATGCCAAGCAGTCAAAGAGCTCGGAGTTTTCCTCAGAATTCCTCTGCTACAAATCGAAAATAATTTTTGTTATCGCTTTGCAATTCCTAACAAACATCAGTTACTCTCAACACATTTCGATGAGACTTTCTGTGGGAATTTGTTGCACAATTTTGGCTGCCGGGCATTTATTAGTCTATTTGAGATCATTAGCGCGATTTTATACGCAAGCTTGAATAATTCGTCCACTACAAATCCATAATAATTTTCAGAATTCCTTGGCTATTCCAAACAAGGTCTCCGATGAGTCCCTTGGCAGGGATGAAACATACGTATGTAAGGCTAGCCATTGTATTATCCTCACACTTATTCCAAACAAACATCGCAGTGTCATTAGGTTCGAAAGAAGCTTTCTGTCGCTATTCGACAAATATCTCTAACTGGCAAGCATATGCCGATTTCATAGTATGCACAAGCTCGGTTACTTCGTCGTTTTACAAACGAACACAATTTTTGAAATCGCTCTGCATTTGTTAAGGTATCAGTATACCCCAAAATCGACAATTTTGTAAAACTTTAGTTATTGATATTACCAAGTGCATCTCTTTGAGTTCTTTTAATTACAAAAAGTTCTGCGAAAAAAGCTTTCTCCTAGACAAAGTTATAAAAAAAAAAAAACGATTTTATGAATAAAATATCTCAAGTTGGAAGTTGTCAACAAGTTGTCATGATCAATTAAAGTGCCATTAAAAGTCACGTAATATGGTGCATTAGTATATACCACACAAGTGAATAGTACTTTTCGCGCGCGCTGATTGGCTAGCTCGGAGGTGATTAGCCAAGTACTATTCACCTCCGAGCAGCCGAAGAAAAACAAAATGGCTTTTTTCGCTATATTTTAACTAATAAAGTTACTCTTTGAGCCGCTAGTTATTCAGCTTGTGTGGTATATACTAAAACAATTATTCACCTCAGTGTCGGTGAAAGTGGTGGATATTTACCGAGCCGCGAAGCGGCTCGGTAAATATCCACCACTATTCACCTTCACTTCGGTGAATAATTGTTAATTAATATAATTCAAAACCTTCCGATTGTTTCAAAATACGCACGGAAAAACCATTCGGCTGCTAACTGTACCATTTATACATTTGTCCTATATTCCAGTGTCCGCTGTCGTGTTTTCTAAACATTTCTGAGTCGCAGCCGCTCCGTTTGAGCACAGTTCGTCTTCGCATTTTATCACCGTATTTGTTGAAGATTCAGAAAACACCAAGCTTTGCCGCCCTTACGGAGTGAAAAACTGTTACAATATTCTTCTGGCCCTTTGTACACTGTAGAGATACACGGCCGATTGTCCGGCCAAGGTTACACACGGACTTCGCTGATTTTCTGAAAAGCTAACTAATGTATACAGTACAATACAATACAATTTATTTCCTCTTGACTTAGTTAATTATTTAATAATTACATACATTCGCAGATGCTAACGATGTTACTATTGTATTAAGTAAAAGTGCTTGAGCATGGTGGCCAAATAAACCATTCGGATAAAAGGCGCTCTCACCCTGATATTCTCTTTTCCGAAAGCATGGTTTCTTTTCCGGATTCGCCATTCAAATTTCCGTTGCTTACCTTATTTCATCGCGCTTTTTAGATCTCGGAATCTTAAAAAGGACTTTCTTTTAACCCTTCAAGGAACCGGTGATTCCTAACCTTTGTCTTTCGAACAATAGAAACCCTTTTCATCAAACAATAGATTAGGACATAAAAGGAGAGAAAGCTTGAGAAACAAAAGCCGAAATCCTAACCAAATCTTTGATACGCTATATGCAATACAAAGTGTATCTTTCAAATACTTAATTCGTCTCAAAAACGTGGCCTGCTTTTGTCTTTATCTATTATTAAGCACTATTATTAATTTATGAATTTCATTATGATGTAACATATGTATTATAAAGCTATTTGAACTGAGTAACTTTATAAGCTTTGCTCATGTAAAATCCTGTAATGTACATGTTTATGCCAATTAATTCTCCGTGGCAGTGACCACCCTGAGCTACCCTGAAAGCTTAGGCTACTTTGTGCACTGCGTACATTATGCTTTTCACTACTTCTGTAATTTAGTTTGCTTATTTCTTCATTGCCATATACCTTGTATGTAGAAATAATTATTTGGAAATAGTGCAAAATGATAAACCTAGCGTCAGTAATGCTCGAGTGTTGACAAAATCTGTCAAAATTGACTGACCAATCAGAGGATATACCAGATCCAGGTATACCGGAAGGACCTTTTGTTAAATTGTTAAGTTTGCCCAAAGGCGTTCTTTCGCTTCCTCACGTTGGGCTTTTTTTTTAAATTTTCTTCCCGCGCTGTTTTTTTCGCGCTGAACTCTAAGTAACTGTAGGGACAGCTCTGAATCGCGAAAACGCTGACGAGGAAAGCCCCGGAGAGAGGCGATTGAAATGAATGAACTTCGCCGCAGAGAAACATTGAAAATCTTGTGTCTCTAAGCCCACGTGGAGCCACAATTGCCAAATAGGAAGGTCTCCCTGAAAAACAAACATCGGAGCTTTCATCCAATTCTTTCGCCGAAACGAAACTTTGGTATATTAAACTTTTCCCACTCGCTCGGTTGCAAGAACCACCAAAAAAGCCTTTTTTTTCGAATAAATGAGGAACGGCTCCTTTTTGTTCGCGCTCCAAGATAAGAAGCAAATACACGACCAAAATCAAAACATGTTCCAGAAAATGTGCCTAAAATCGATATATTTTTGGTCTGAGTCGCGAACTGTTGAAGAGTCGCTCTTACATGGCTTTGGTCGTCCCCGGGGGGGGGGGGGTATTTCTTTATATGGGCTATATAGGTATACGTGCGGCCCCAAAGGGCAGGTTTTTTGAGCCGTTTTGCTCATAAATAGGGTATCGATTTTAGCCATTTTGCTGCCATTTTGGTAACTAATAGGTTATCTAGTCATAAATAGGGTATCAAATTTTGGATTGGATCATTAATAGCTCATAAATAGGGTACGCAAAATCGCAGATTTTGGTCGTAAATTAGCCTGCAGGCTACTCATAAATAGGGCAAGGGTTTTGGGAAGCGGGTCGCACACCCCTACCTATTTTTTTTTCGGAGGAAAACAGATAATGGCAAAAATGTTCTCATTTGTATAATTTCAAGAAAACAATGATACAAGGCTAACACGACCTAGAACGCTAACGGGGCAACGACACGATGGCGTCCAAACTGAAAGCCAAGAATTGGAACGGTAGACAGCTGTTTCGACCTTGTTGGGTCTCGTGAGCACGGTGTAGCAAGTTATGAAGTACCCAGCTGGTCCACTGATATCCACATACCCGCTAATGCAGATAACAAACAATCATTGGATGAGGTTTTGTGATATCCAGAATAATCAAGGTCTCGGTAAGGGTTATCAGCCTCAGCCGATGATTATTGTATAATCTGCAGGTATGACGTTACGGGCGCCGATTTCGAAAATTCACTGTACGCTTTCGGCCAATCAGCTCATTTTTTGATCGCCCGATGATGCTCAGTCATTAAAAAACATTCACTCACTCTCAAATTTAAAATGTGCCTGCTTTTAGACGAAGCATGTTCTTGAGCTAAAAGTTTTTCCACATATATAAATTCACCTCCTCTTATGCCTGATAAAGACAATAACTATGGTGGCTCTTAAGGTTGGAGTTTAGAAAATGAGAACGTCACGTGCAACGCAAGAATTATTTTTGTTAATATCTCACTTTGTTGCACTACTTATTGCACAATATGATTTTATTCCTCATTTTACAACTGACGATGGGTGATGTTTCATCCAAAACATGTTTTGTTTAAACAATATGAACTTCAAAAACATCGTTTGGTTCATCATAAAAAATCGCTTTTTATCCAAATCGCCGAGGTTCATTACATGAAATATATAGACACTTTAAAGTATAGTTGAGAGCCAGAAACCAAAAACTGTCGCAATTGTGTTTAAGGCCTTAAAAACAATAAATGGCAGTAGCCACTACCAGTCTCTTTGGACCATACAAAGGCTCATCAAACGAAAGCAGTAAATTTAAGCACACACTTTTCAGGTAATTGACTAAAGATGCTAAAACAGCGAGTTTTTCGAGATCGACGTATCCATAGCAACACGACGTAGACCTTTATACATTTCTTCGGTTTATTAAGGCAAATCTATACCTTGACATCGGAAGGCGTTTGTTGTATTTGTAATTAATATAATTGAAGGAGATAAAAGCAGGAACCTACACAACGTAGGATTACTTCTTTTTTTGAAGGTGTACTTTATTTTGGGTAGCTAAACCAGCCTTCTTTCGGTACAGTGAGAATTTTACGTTGAGTCGTATTTTTATGTAGCATATTTTCATAATACCGGAAATGCGTAAAACTAATTAACAGTATAAATTAAAGATAAGCATATGGTAATATATCACTTCACAGTAGTTCAGGTATCATGAGTAATCATCGTTTTATTGGTCGTGATACCTGAACTACTGTGAAGTTATATTTGATGTTCCTCAATTGATTGAGTTAAGCGCTCTACGAAATACGTTCTACTTAAAGAATTCATATGGTAATATAAATATAAAATAACATAATGAAAGGAAACAATTAATATGTTTCTTCGGCGATGCTCACACCGTCGGGATCAATTGATCATGATTCATGATTGTCTTTGTTGGTAACTATTTCAAAGCGTTTCCGAGTCTCTAGTGCTTACATGAGCTCACGTAGATTAAGACCAGGTTCTCCTCAATTTAAATTTTTGATTAGGAATTGGTCAACTGCGCAGAAAATGTGTTTTTCTATATTTTTATGCATGAATATATTTGTAATTTTAATTCTATGCACAGCATTTCTTCTAACTTGATCACGAGACCACCAGGGCTCTGTTTCCACCAGTTGGAGAGCAAAAGTTTTCCTGTAATACATTTCAGCGATGGCAACTAGTAAATGCATGTCTTCATAACAACGTTCGGAATGAGACAAGACCAGATAACGTACTAGTCAATGAACGCGAATTACAGTTTTAAATAGTAAGGGGGCTAACCATTCCAAAAGAATAACCTGTGATTTGTGAGAAGGTGCCTTAAAATCAACTTAATCTAGGTGAGGCTAACATGGGTGAAAGAATTAAAATAGTTTCATCCGAACCCAGGCTTTAAATCATTTCTGGTTTCTGGTTTTAAACAACTTTGACAATATAGTTCAAAAACGTGGGTATGGCTATTGAAAAACTAAGTCGAGCATCTTAACGTAGAATCTACACCTTAAATTGATGTTCGTTTATTCCCATGAATTCTTTTAGTTTATCATCGATCGGGTATCACTTTCTAAGCCTAGGACCCTCCCTGTAGTTTAACCTGTATTATTATAAACAAGCCACAAAACAGTGTATTTGGCACTAACAACGAGGTATGTACTTACCTGCTTTCTTTTTAATCTAATTGTTGTCAGTTTTGCTCCACGACACTGAAAGCAAACGAGAAAAATCTGTTTCTGTGACTGGTTTTCAGAAATGATAGATAGCCAACATCGTGCGCAGCACCGAGTTGACTCCAGTCATCTCATATCCGGCAAGGGCGAGTTGAATGATTGTTTTATAAAACGCTCCTATGATATAGAAAACTAAACTGAAATAAAATGCTAGTTCCTGATCGGAAACGTGGCCCTCAGATGTCAATATTTTTCTTCGCTGAGCACAATCGCGTGACGACATACCAAAAGAACGTAACATAAGCTATTAACTCCGTGTAGGGGTGAGCAAGAGAGCACATGAACTGGCTTGCAGGGTCGGCGAGGCAAGGGGCTCTTTGAAAACACTAAGAAATTGTCTCTTTTCACTTCCCAGGGCCTTTTTTGGCGCTTACTGTGTGTGGGCATTGGCATATTCTAGGGGCTAGTAGAGGGTCACAGCATCCAAAACAAATAATGGCCTAGAACCAATAATATCATCCCTCGGGTCGAAAGGTCATGTTTGTTGTGAGTTATGCAAACTATGAATCTCGCGCGCTATGCCACGACCACTTGGGTGATCGCATGATTTCTCGCTGCTGTACATTTCGTAGCCTCCTACGCAGACGTGAACGTCTGTTCAACGGAAAGGCCACTTCCGTTCACTGTCAGTTAGCCTTTGTTTTAAAAGAACCAATCCGCTGTTCTGTGAATGTTGACATCTCTGTTGTTTGCCAGGTAGCCTGCCTAGCTGGCGGTATTGTAAGCGCACGCGATTATTTTGACGGCGGAGCCGACAAGCGAGCGGCGAAGCCGCGAGGAGAATGGGGAGTGGCAATTTTGTAAGCATTCCCATACATTGTCTTATAAACGGCTAAAATCGCAACACAATCGTCAACAGACTAATGTCACGTATTAATCGTATTCAACGTCTGGGCCGCCTGTGGCGTGACAAGCCTAAGAACGTCTGCGTGGGAGGCTATACATTTCGTTGCCATTTTCTGAAAAACAACAACGAGAAATTACCAAGTTTTGCGTATTTTGGAGAACCAAGGCCACGAAGGCAAATATTTTGGATTTCCTTATGGAATTGATCATTGGCATTACATTTTTAGGTCGTGTTCTATTGGGATAAACCGTTTCAGGTAGGTTGGGTTCGTTGGGTTGTTTTGTATTCCATTGGCAAAAACCGTTTTCGGTTGGTTTGGTTGCTCAACTTTTTCAACTCACATCAAACCAGGTTGAAACGGTTGAAAAAACTTTAGTAGCGACCGCTGTTGCTTTCACGAGCGCTACCAAATATGGTCATGATGCTCTGGATATCTGTCATCCGTAGGTAACAGATATCCGGCGATATACGTAGCTTCGTACGTGGGAAGAAAAAGTGAAGTGAAAAAATGTCGACAGAAAGATTTAAAAATGTTACGAGCTTTGTTATCAATTTGTTGAATAATAAAACAGTTATCCTGCTCAATCTTGCGGAATATCGTCTGAATTTAGCCGACTCGAGTATCAGACGATATTCCGCGCGATTTCGCAGGATAATTGTTAATTATAATCCCTCAAATCTTTTCGCTCGCGCGCGATTGGTCTAGACACGTCACGTGACCGAATATCCCCCAGCTAAAACTGGTGAATATCCGAGATTATAACCCCAGTGGAAATAAAGTTAGTTAAACCAATCAAATTTACTTTGCTTCCTCACGTCAATCAGGCGCATTAAATCACAGCTAACTTTTTTACAATTTTTTTTACGAGCGGTTATGCCAAATGAAAATTAAAAAGAGGGTTATAAAATAAATAAACCCCTTTCTGGCTTGCTAGTATGTCGGGTGATAATGCCCTTGGCCGAGAGATTGTCCTCAAAATTTCACATTTGCCCTCGAAGCTTCGCTTCTCGGCCAAATGTTCATTTTTCGGACAATCTCTCAGCCGCGGACATTATCAGCCGACATATATACCAGCCGCCTGAAGGGGTTTATTTACTAAATATCCCCCAATTTTCAAAATTGCACGCATTGCGAAAAAGATTTGAAGGATAATAAAGACGATTGCCTCTATTTGGGGCGAAAATATGCTGGGATATTTGCCTTTGGACATTATCTGTTCCTCGAAGCTCAAAGTTCGCCTCTCGGAACAGATAATGTCCGCGGACAAATATCCTATATTTCCTCGCCAAATGGAGGCGATTGTTTATGTAGATGTAGCTTCGTACGTGGGAAGAAAAAGTGAAGTGAAAAAATGTTGACAGAAAGATTTACAAATGTTACGAGCTTTGTTATCAATTTGTTGAATAATAAAACAATTATCCTGCTCAATCTTGCGGAATATCGTCTGATTTTAGCCGACTAGGCCTGGGCCTCGTCAGCTAAGTATCAGACGATATTCCGCGCAATTTCGCAGGATAATTGTTAATTAGCTGCTACTTGCGTAATTAGTTGTGCAATCTGTACTGCTCTCATGACGCTCCTTATGAACAACAAAGATGGCGTCCGTGTAACTCATCCTCTAATTCACTTTTATGACATCTTCGTCTAAAACTTCCGAGAGAACAAAAGAGACAACAGCACGAACACGGTGAGCACCCGCCATGTTTACCTCGTGGATCCGCGGACAGGATCGAAGGTTACACGGGTAGTCTGGTAATGACTATTCCCGGGAGCAACCGTATTTTGACCGAAAATGGTTGGAAACGTGTTCCACTGGAAAACGTCAACCGCGTTAACCTAAACCTCTTTTAGTTGAAACGGTTTTTCCCAATAGAACATGGCCTTAGTTTGAGCAGGATTTTAGGCAGATTTGCGCTCTGACTAGATTTAGTTACTTACGAAAATCGAGAGTAAATTTGAATCCATTTTTGCTAGGCATGGTGCCTGGCGTGGCCGTCGTGAGTGCTTAAGGGGGGAGACCCTTAACTACAAAATAGCTCAAAATGGTTGCTATGGATAACTTCTGACCGTCGTATCTTGAGCTTTCTTGGTATCCTAGGGTTGGTTTTTGGTCATGTTTCTTCTATTGGTAGTTGCCATCAGTTTAGGTGGTCATGACCATATTTGGTAAGACACGTGACCTGAAAACAAAACTCCTAAAACTCAGGCAGGTTGCGTCTTTCTTCAATGTAGTAAATGCCTAAAGGTAGAGTGCATTCAGATGCAAAAACTGACGTATGGGTTTGCTGTGATTTGTATTACCAAAGTAATGACGTCATAAAGTTTTTGTGGCGTCATAACTTTTTCAATAAAGTACATTTCAACATATCCATACGTCAATTTTTGCATCTGAATGCACTCTACCTTTTGGGATTTGTTCCATCGGAGAAAGATACAAGCTGCCTGAGTTTTAGGAGTTTTTGTTTTCAGGTCACGTGACTTACCATATATGGTCGTGACTATCGAAAGTGATGGCAACCTCCAATAGAAGAAACATGACCAAAAACCAACCCCACGATACTAAGGGAGCTGAAGATATGACGTTTAGAAGTCATCCATAGCAACCATTTTGAGCTATTTTGTAGTAAAGGGTCTCCCCCCTTAAGTTCCTTTTTATCGTCTATCGTACGGAAATATCGCTAGTTCAACCAAATGTATTGCTTATTAAATAAACATTGTCCTTTACAGGAATTTTTTGGTGATATAACTTTTGTGCGTTCTTAAGAGATGGGGAACAACACGCGTTTGGATAGCAAATTATACTTTAGAGAACACTGATTGATATATCCAAGTCACTGTTTCTCATGAACACAATGTTTACCTATTTATTATTACACAGTGTTATAGATATCAACCTTGTTGCTACCGTTAAATGACGCTCGATAATTCGATTTCGCACTTTCTGTTCCGAACTGCTCGTTTTTTCTCCGCCGTTTTAGTTGGCGAACTGTTTTAGTGGCTTCTTTGTCTATGGCAAAAGCTCCGTAAAAAATTAATCTTTTGCCAAGCATTTTTTAGCGAAGAATGAATGCTTTTACACGGTTCCGTACGTCTCTTCACGTTTTCAGCTTTAGTTGCATCTTTGGATTTTTACGTCTCGCGACGACAAAATATTCGCTTCTTATGACCGTTTTTATGGAAACCGCCCGCGTGGCAAAATCTCGACTAAGAAAGAACCAGTTATACGCTCGGAATCAACTCCCCAAATAATAAAGGAATATACTGTATCCCAACTACCCGTCAACAATACGCCAGGACTCTGCACACTCGGGTGAAAATTTCCTAGTAAGAGTCAACCAGAAATAAGTCTGCGAGCATACGTCTGCGCTCGCAGACGTCACGCCTGTGAAGCAATGTACAAACCTCGCAAAGTGGTATGGCAGTGTTGGCATTGATGTTTAAAAGTGCCAACGGTTGCCCGCAATTTCTGCAAAGACTCATCTTCTTCTTCTTCGTGGATATGGAGAAGACCAAATCGGCAACACCTTTGTTTCTTTACATGATTCGTATATTTAAAGCCTTTCAAATAAAACCAACTCCATGATATTTGAATTAATGCTACCGGAGTGACGAAGAGGTGTCATGTGGGGGCAATTATTGGTGTTGATTTGGTATGAAGAGCGATAGCGCTTTGGAGCGTCGCTTTAAACATTTCACTGGAGAACAAGTGGACTAAATTGTTGGTAGTTCTGGTAGCTTTAGGTCACATATAATTGTGATAACATTCAAGTTTAGGACAATTGAGGGGTGTTGATTTAATTTGGTTCGAAACTGACCGATTCGCTCTGTGACAGCTATATTTTGCTATTTGTGGTGACATCAAAATGTTTATAGTAATGAAGGATTGAAGAAACGTTTAGTTATCAGTGGTGCTGATCATAGTTATTAGAGGGGAATGGTTATGAAACTCGACAAAGTTCTTTTTTGTATGTTTTTGTTTTCTTTCTTTGGCCTTGACCGTGCACAAAACACAATAGTTGTTTACTCCGTACTGTGGAACTAACCACTAGAAACGTGTTGGTTACGTAATTCATGCATGGTGTATGAGCGACAAACAATAGATCGATCGCACACATTCTCGTAGACCTTCCAACCAAGTCTTGGCATCTTTGTTTGCTCCTTTGATGTTTGATTATGTTCAAGCAAAAATGACAAGAAGACAGTAAAACGAAAGAACCGTTTCCTATAAAATATGTTCAAAGTAACAAGTCTCTTTATGCTTCGTGTTTTAGCACATTCCAACAGGCGTAAAAATTCATCAGCGTAACTCAGTCAATACTAGCCTCGTAACAACACACATTCTGCAACGCCAGTACTATGATACAGGGCCCGTATGGAGAGCAGCCTTAGAGCTGAATGGGCTACCCTGTTAAATAAAGTTTTACTCCACTCTAGTACTGTTCAAAAACTTAACCTTGTTAAAAAGTCACTTCTTGAAGTTATACATTTACGGTTATCTACTCCGACGTGAACAAATCATGATAGTTAACTCAATATTACGACCACAGCTAGGCAAATCCCACAACGCCAAAGTGTAAATGCCCCAAATTTACGTTTAGAGCATACCAAATGCCAGGCGATTATGCAAATTGTTTTTATCTATCTCGATGAATATACAAATAACTTTAATCGGAATGCTAACACACGTGATCAAAGCTACATAGCCTTCACCACTCATAAAATTAGAGTTACCACTGAGACAGATTCCAAGGTGAATTAGGTCAAATATGGGGTGTTACGTAATCCTCACAACACAGACTCAGGGCGTTTCACTTGCCATATGGGGCATTGTGTAGCTTATATGGCTTGGTGCGCGTTCAAGGGGTGGTCTTCTAAAAATTGCTTTGGACAAGTGTAAGGTACGTTCAACACAGGCAGGTTAATTTTCATCTTGTAGGTTAGGTTGTTTAATCACTATTGTGTGCTGGGTATGCAGGCTAGTTAGGTCGTCTCGCGCGTACTTGTGATTTTAGGTAATTTGTTTAAGATTTTCTTCATCTTGCCTAAGTGCACTGCGAGCTATATAATTATCAGAGCCAGGAACTCAATTACGGTTTGTCAGAGCATTCAACTGACCATTCTTTGTTTTTGCTAGTATCTTACACAAATCTATCATACAAGGTTACTCTACAGACAAATCATGGTTAGGAGTAGATAGAGAGTAGGCCTGATATAAACGGTCATCACGGTCTTATTTCTGCTAGGCATA
>CM042756.1:1470872-1473372 GCA_022496165.2 Catalaphyllia jardinei
GACTGGTCCCGAGGGGAATATTGAATTTTGTTTCCCGAGAATTTCAATGTTTCCTGAGGTGAAGTCGAGCGATATATTAATATTCCAGACAACAGCAAATTTTGAAAAGGCAAAAGCAAATTTCGAATACTCGCTGAGATTTCAGCGACAATATCAGGCCACCTCTGATTACGTGCAACAGCGGTCAACATTTCGCGTGTAATAGTTTACTGTTTTCCATTTGACGTCACAGTTATTGCAATGATGTCCGCCCATGGCATTTGGAGGGAAACGGGTTTCATTCAGATGTCATCAGATCATGAACTATGAATCATGAACTATGAATAGGCGTGCTGTAGCGGGAAAAACGCCAGCTATATAACAAAAACTCTTAGTACAAGCATACACCTTCTAAAGCGATTATTTTTGGCCAGTCCAACAAAGGAAAATTTGGTCACGTGACTCAATACGGCCAAAAACCCGGGAAAAATCTTTACGCAAAATGGGAACAGTTTGCCAAAAGGTTTCAACTGAACTAGTGCAGGACAAGTCCTAATGCCGGACATGGTTTGCCAAGAGATTAACAACGAAGGTGAGTCAATTCCACATATAGGTCTTCTCAAGGTAATCCCTCTTAAGTTTTTTTTAGACATTGTACCCAGTTCTTCCGCGGATATTGCTCGCCCGATGATGCGTGGTCAGCCGAAACAACTTTCGAGAAGCAACCGGAGACGAAATGGGGGGAAACGTCATTGTATATGATTTGATTTCGGTTTATAGCAGAGATGTTCTCTATACTCTCAGCCGTTTTTTTGTTTTGTGCTCGTTTGGCTGTTCATTGTTTGGCTGTTTATTCGATTTTAGGAAGTTTAATTAAGCAAAGTTCAACGGCAATCCTACAACGGCTGTGTAAGCCTGCGTTATAATTGTTTCTTTCGTTTCCGTTTTTTGTAAAAGGTCATAAAACAATAACGTTATCAAGCTACGTTCCGCATATTCGAGAGAATGTGAACAGTGGGAGGACAATTTTTAAATTTTCTCGAAATTTGACGCTGTCTTACATATTGTGTTTGGGATATTTCTGACAGTATAGACAAACTAAATTCTTGAGAGATTCTTAGGTTGAATATTAAGTCGCTTTTATTTTTAATCGATGTTGTTTCCGTTGCTGCTTAAACTGCTTTTGAAACTTGGGAAGCGAGTGTCTGCCTGCACTTTTGACCACATGTTTGCTCGGTTGCTTAGCTTGTGTGGGGGCGATTGTTTGTCGTTTGCCATTTGTCTAAATTCTCCATTCAGCTGTTATTGTTTGTGTAGGGGACATCCGTCTCTTGTTTAGACTCCATTAAAGTTTCGAAACGTATTAAAACATACCGAGAGCCGAGGCTCCCCTGTTTGAACTCAAAAGAGCAAAGACATCCCCACAGCGACGCAATTTCCATTGCTTTGAAACAAAACGAAGCGACATACATGTAGTCAGATCCTTCACAAAAACGTCCACGAAACATGCGAGTAATATCAGCGGAGGAACTGGGTACAATGTCTAAAAATAACTTAAGAAGGATTACCTTAGTGAGGGGGCCTATATATGGAAGATTCAATCTCTTACATTGATGATCTCTTGGCAAACCATATCGGTCCAAATACCTCTCATGAACAAAGCAACAAAACGGCGCGAGCTTTGCCAGCCGATTCGAGGGAGAACTTACAGCTCTCTCAGAGAGATTACCAAAGACCGCTCCCAACAGTCAACAAACGACAATTACATGCATTTGATTTTGGACTTACTTGCCATGGTGTTTGAAGAGCACAGTGTGGAGAAAAAGTAGCAACTTAGAAAAACGAGCTTAATTTTAGCACAACTTGACCAAAACAAGAGCTGTGCTACTGGAATAATAATCTACTTTTACCAGCACAATCTGTGAAAGCCTAGTAATTCAGGCCACTCTAAGTAGCTGTTTAGGCTACAATCTCCTCGTTTGCCTTGTGTCACACCCAGAACGAATTATGCTCCAATAAAACCAATTACACTCGTTATCAGCATCAAAACTAGTTGCTTATAAGTTGCTTATATTTCTTTATATCATTTACAGTGAACTGAGGGAGAAAGTCCAAAATATAAAAAAACGTATCCTTCCAATCTGGGTAACTTAAAGAATGTCACAGGGTATCATTGAACAGGAAAAAAACAAAACAGATGTTACAAACATTGCTAATAGACGAAGCATGGTCCAAACAAGCTTGATATTTAAACTTAGCATTACGTATGCTACAACTTCTTATTCAACAAATTGTAACACTATCCAAATATGGCCATGATGCTCTCGATATCTGTCATCCGTAGGTAACAGATATCCGGCGGTATATGTAGCTTCGTACGTGGGAAGAAAAAGTGAAGTGAAAAAATGTCGACAGAAAGATTTAAAAATGTTACGAGCTTTGTTATCAATTTGTTGAATAATAAAACAATTATCCTGCTCAATCTTGCGGAATATCGTCTGATTTTAGCCGACGAGGCCGT
>CM042756.1:1478372-1481962 GCA_022496165.2 Catalaphyllia jardinei
CAATATTTGAACGTGCGATGCCAACCGATATTCTGATTAAAGGGAAACTCCACTCTGACAAAAAGTTCACTTCAAATCACACGAAATGATTTTAAGAATCAAATTTGTTTGAAGTTTTAACTAATAAAGCGCGTTTACCTGAAAGAAATGAATGATAGAATCGTTTATTTTTGTTTTCAAAGTTCCCGGGCGCCACCATCTTGAATAATTGTGACGTGAAATGGTTGCCCTTTTGTTATTAGACAAAAGCTCTTTGTGTCAGAACAAAAGAGCAACCAAGACATGTCACAATTATTCAAGATGGCGGCGCCCAGGAAATTTGAAAACAAAAATACACGATTCTAAACTTCGTTTTTCTCCACTATAGACACTTTTCTGGACGAAAATTAAAGCTAACGTTATTACAAATACTGTATCCTGCGGTTTAAAGTGATGTTTTGGTAGGAGTGGAGGGTCCCTTTAAGAAGTACGTACATACTTCTAATAACCGGTCATTATATCACTATGTCAAAGTGGAACAATGTTTCAAGTTCATTATAACTAGAGTTGGTAGTGTGGATTTCGTATAGTTGAAAATTCATTCTCAAAAGAGTATCATGTTAATAATATATGCTTTTTTTCTTTCATTCTCTCGCAGGGCAAAAAGCATAAAAGGTTAGTATTGTGATTTTCAAAAAAATGTCCAAGTGCTCATTCTTAAAGGGACAAGTTTAATATACAATCAGATAAAGGGGGTTTTCTTTCGTATAAATGACCCTCACATGTTGCTCTTAAGTGGATGTATCATTTCCTTCTTCAGTGACAAAAGTAATAAGCGCCGTTTGATTGGCTAACACAAGATTGCGAATGGAATTTAACACTTATGTGATAAATGCATATATATCGTCGTAACTTGGTCTGTAAACATATGGTAGTCAACTCGCATTTTGTGTAGTCCGTTTCTTGATACACTCGGAATGAGTCCTAAAAGTAATCTCAGTTTCCTCAATAAGACCCAATTTATATACGGACCTGTAACGTAGTCAATTGGCATCTTTCCGGTCTGTGCGAATGGAACAATTTCATCATTGGAGATAAATTCTATCAAAACAAAACGTAAATGCTCTTAGAGTCCTTACTAAGATGGAAATTACTACGCTGACTAATCGTTACACATTGGAATGTGTCTAATTACAGTGGAACCCCGTTAATACGACCACCTCGTTATTACGGCCACTTTATTCTGATCCAAACAAATGCTCAGTCAGTCATTTTCTTATTTAAAAAACCCCCTTAATGCAACCAGCTTTCCATGGCCCGAAGGTGGTCGTATTAACGGGGTTCCACTGAAGTTGTTTATTAGTCACCTTGAAACAACCCTAAATTGTGAACTAAAATCTGTTGCTGAATGGATGAAATGTAATCTATTAGCTCTTAGTATCTCAAAAACTAGCTCTCCTCTAAATCATAGAACGCCAAACCCCGTCCCCGAAAAAAAAACACACAAGCCTAACTTGGGTGCTGCTCGCTTCAAGACCAGCGTTCGTTTCAATTGCACTATAACAAGGTAAAAACCACGTTCAAGCATTACAAGCATAAGCAAAAGCTAACGAAATGGGGTTGTGGGACAACAGCTGGGTGAAAAACCTCTCCGTACGCCCACTTGCCCCTAAGAGGAAAACCCCAGGCCAGCTGAACCCCAAATCGTATGGTCCTCCAGGCAAGACCAACTAAAACAAAAAACCTAAATGCCTAAAGCTCCGACATGCGCTCAATCAGGACCAATGCCTCTAAAAGCCTCAATTACTAATTCTCTTAGCCTAGTGTAGCAAAGACTTCTAGCTCTTGCTTTATAGCCATATTTAGTCTTAGATAATTGGCAAAAAAAGAGGACTGTCGTGACTAAGCTGAGCTTTATCGAGATACCGATTCATCATCTTAGCAGGGCAGGTAACTTTCCCTGTAACAGCTACAACAACCCATGCACCGTCCCTGTATTTATCGGTTTTTCTAGACTCAATGAACAACTGTAACTTCTCACTATCGATCTCAACATCTGAGCGAACTAATTTCGCAAGCTCATCAAATCTAAGAAAAACTGGGAATTCCAGCAGGAAAATTAAAACAGAACGAATGTCATATAGAGAAGTCATCGACAGGGCTTTAGAGTGAACTAATTGTTCCAATTGAGCAACGGTAATAGGTTCCTAATATATATACACCCGCCAAAAGACTCTAAGCACCAGCAAGAACATCCTTCACGAGCGGGTACTCCGAGGGAGATCACTCCCCAGCCAAATGGTGAACCCAAGCAATGGCATGAACGGCAGACTCTATGGGAGCAGCGGTCTTGGCTTCCTCCCTCAAGTGACGCAAGCAGAGAACGAAGTGATAAGGAGACGCAGGAACAGCTGGCAAGCCCTGAGCGAACGCCCATCGTTTCCATCTGGCGTAGGTCGCGGAGTACTTGGTAGCGGTACTGAGGGCTCTTCCCACCAAAGCCACATCAGGAAGCGAGTCAGCAAAAGATCTTAACTCAAGGTCGTCCCGAGGAACCGCGGCCTGAAGGTTCGACCACATGGTGAACTGAAAAAACATCTACTAAAAGAAGAAAACAAAGAGACAAACACAGCAACAAAAATATATAATACAATAAAACAAAACACTAATGCAGGAAAGCGAGACCGAGATGAAAGACCCACTCTTTCACAGCTTATATATACACCCGCCAAAATACCTCACATACCAACGCACAAACACACAAAGATAACGAAGAGAGCATATTTTCCTGCTAATTCCGCTGTCAAATGTAGGAAAATACTGCTTCATTCTTTTTCACTTCAATAAACTCAAACCTAATCAGTCATTAAGAATTAATAATTAAAATTGATAATGCACTCATTAAACAAGTTGACTCTACTAAGTACCTAGGCATAACATTCGACTCCAATTTAACATGGAAAAGTCATATTAATGAGCTTTGTTTTAAACTATCAAAAACAGTAGGTATCCTGTGTAAAGTGAGACATTTCGTCAACAAACATATTCTTGTCATGCTCTATTACTCTCTTATCTCAGTATCCCTTCCTCACTTACGGCGTTCACATCTGGGGTTTAACCTTTTCCTGATTTCTAACACAACTATTTATTATCCAAAAAAGGAAATCAGAATAATATCTTTCTCGGAACCAAAATCCCATTCTGAAACTCTGTTCAAATCCCTCAATCTACTTAAGCTCAATGATGTTATTGAATTACATATTCTCTCTCCAGTTGTCTATCAGTGGTCATAGAGACTGTTACCCCCTTGTTTCAGTGAATATTTCAATTTTACATCCTCTGTTCATTCCTATTAATATGTTTAAATTGATTTTATAATGTACTTAGTAACAGATGAAGAGCCACTCTGTGGAAACGCTGTTTTTAAACCCTTTACTCACTTACTCACTTACTCACTTACTCACTCACTCACTTACTCACTTACTCACTCACTCACTTACTCACTCACTCACTTACTCACTTACTTACTCACTTACTTACTTACTTACTTACTTACACACACACATTGTAAGGAGTCATCAACTAGATTACCCTTTGCTATTTGGATGATC
>CM042756.1:1482062-1487062 GCA_022496165.2 Catalaphyllia jardinei
GTGAAAAATTTTGTCTTGTCCTGTCTTTATCCCTCACACGCAGTTTAGAAATGGTCGACTACTATGAGTAAAATCCGCTGAGATGTCGACCCTCTTTAAAGACTAACATAACTAACTTTTATTTAAAGAATAATTGTCATTATAACCCACCCATTAATTTTGAGTGATTTTATTGGCTACTTATGTCACGTAGTATAGATTCTCCGAACAGTTATCACCCAATAACTCCCGCAAGAGTCGATATTTGTCCTCCGATTTTTCCGTCCAGGAGAAACATAGTCAGAACAAGAATTTCACCTTTTCTTTTCTCTTATGCTTATTTAGTATGGAAGGAAACCAAACTAGTGTTATTGAGTCTAGCGATGGTGACATTAAAAAGCTGATGGCAAGTGCTGTTCCGGAAAGTACAAAAAAGTCACTAAAATACACTGTCAATATCTTTGAAGGTGGAGAAAGCCAGGAGTAGACTTTTAATATTTAGTCCTAAGTAAATTTAAACCCATTCATTTTACAAAATAAAGATTTAACAGACAATGTGATGACTAACTATAAAATAAACCAACCGTTCACGTCCGAGTTAAGCGTGGAGGAAGGAGAGAAAAATTCCAGTCGCACTTGCACATCGAGTCGGCAGAATTGTCAACCATGTTGAACGCTTTTTTTTACGCAGAAGCCAGAAAAGTCAGTGAAAGGAAAACCATACAGTCGCAACACTAAAAGTCAATTCCGGTTCCGGACTGAACAGATTTTTGTTCTGGTTCCCTTCAAAAGAAAGCCGTTTTCCATTATTCGAGATAAAAAAAAAGAGTATTCAAGTCAGCAAACGAAGCTGTATATCCAACACTGAAAGATCTTGCGCGACAGGGATTGATTTCTTTCACAAAGCCCAAGCGTCTAATTTCCAGCAAAGGCCTTGAGGTCCTCTATGCAGCAACTCAGCTGGGTCTGAATGCTCCAAAAAGTTTTGTAAATTCGGCATGGTTTAACACCATTCTCTACTTCGGAAAGAGAGGCCGTGAAAACCAACGCGAGATGAAACCCGGTGACCTCAGTTTAGCTAAAAAAACAACAAGTTGGCTGAAGTACTTCATCTCAAGCGAGAGAGCGACGAAAACTCAGTCCACCTTCAAGTGCTACAGATTTTACACATTATGTGTTTCACATTTGCCCTCGAAGCTTCGCCTCTCGGCCAAATGTTCATTTTTCGGACAATCTCTGAGCCGCGGACATTATCAGCCGACACACCAGCCGCCTGAAGGGGGTTATTTACTAAATATACAACACAAAAAGGACTGGTCCGCAATAGCATTTGCTAATCATGGCGGGACAGCCACAATAAAAAAATTACAATGAAAAAAGTAAATAATTATTAAATTTACGAAAGGAGAATTATCTAATTGTGTATCAACTTAGATCAGTGTTAAATCGTGAACATAATTACAAGTTCAGTGACTCTTACGAGGTACGTTTGAATGAAGAACTTTAGTTCTATTTGTACGTTTTTTGAGCAGAGCCGGGTAATTTGGGAATATTAATATAGTCATCATGCTTCTTGAGAATATCAAGAAGGAAAGAGTGGAATTTCGTTTGGAAGTGTTGTTATGGGAGCTTTCTTAATGATGCTGGCATCTCATTCCAGATTTTGGCTCCTACTCTTGAGCAAGCGATTTTTTGGATTTCGAATGTAGATTTCTTAATATATAAAATTTATTCGCTGACGAAGACCCAGTGTTATAAGAATGAATACTGGTAGTATCGCTGAATAGGTTTAAAATGCTACAGGGTAACTTCCGATTTCGTACATTAAACAACAGACGGAATTGGAATAAAGAAAATTTAGAAGTGGAATATCAGCATGAATAAACAAAGGGACTACATGTTCACACCTCTCTACGGAAAATATGAATCGTATGAAAGTGCTCGTTTTCAAGGACTAAAATTTTTCGTAAGGTGGGATTTACTTGCAAGACCCCACCCAGGGTTCAAAAGACCAAACAATACACAACAGCTAGCCAATGACTCCTAAACAAAGAAAGAACAATGGTTATTCCCTTCTTTACCGGTACACCAAGACCCAGGACACCACGCAGTTAGCCCATAAGATATGTAGGGCAATAATAAAGATTGACATCACAGGCCGCCAGCATCATCATAACCTCTCATATGTACGCTTGAAGAAGCAGATATTACTCTTTCTAACAAAGCTAAAGAGGGAAATCGGTTGAAAATATTGCCACCTATCAAAACCCAAGTTGGTATCGGCCACCACCCGGCACCAACAACTCACATCAATCTTTATTTAATTTTTGTTCAATTCACACCCTTCAATGCCCCAGGATGGGGGGCGTGCGTCCTAGAGTTGGGTTTGATTCAAACGTTTCTTGTTATCTAGAACAATGCAACCAAATAGAGCAAATGATCAAAGAAGACGAGGCTGCTATAAAGAAACTCAGCGTGAGTTTAACAGTTTTTTCTACTCTCGAATCTTATTGTATCTTAGCTGTGGTAGCACTACTACGTTAACATTTCTTTTCAAAATTAGGATGAAACAAGGAAAATCCAAGAATACAATCCAGCTAACGAAGAAAACAGGTATGCGCCGTTTTAGCCAGTAGATTTTTTTTAACGACTCACTATTTGTTCCCACTTATATCAATGATGTCATTGCATTGTAACATGGTACCTTAGTCAAGGGTTTCTTCTTTAAAGAGTTATATCACATTGTTTTTGGCGGTTATGTACGCACACACAACTGACCCATCACACCTCCTCGTTCAGTGGTCCACGCGGGAGCTACGCATTACTTCCATTGGTAACGCAAAACTAGCACTAACATGGAGTGAAACCAGTAAGTGCTGGCTCAATAAAAATTACACAATCATAAACATAGTCTGCAAAAGCGCAGTGAAGTGTGAATGCTCAAAAGAGGACAAGATTGAAGCGGATTATGCGACCAACTCAAAAACCGTATCGCCGGTGTTGTATAGAAACATTGCCCCGAAGAACATGTGTGACGCAGGCGGTGATGTGTGATTGGTTTGTTGATTAAGATTGGTTAAGACTGATACACCCGCCCCTATTAGCTTTGCTACATGTGGGTTGTACAAATTTGTAAATTTGTTTTATATTTATTCTAATAAAATGATGATGATGATGATGATGGTGATGATCATGATGATCATGATGGTGGTGGTTCGTCGATGAAGTTATTAGTTGATGCACCGTTTGATTGCATGGATTATTCATTCATTGCTTGATTTCGTTTGCAGTGCAAAGACTAAAATAGAACGTTAAACAAGCCAACAACAATTCTTAAAGTCGCATGATCTACAGCTGGGTGCACGTGTCCGCAAGTGTTAAAGCGACTTTTGGGGAATTAGCCAGCCACTTTAACACTCCTTGGTTTGGTTACTTCTCTCTTTTATTTCCAATGATTGCTGTTACAAGGTTGTCCTGATTTCACTTCTTCATTGATCTTAATTATCACAGTAACTTCTTCGGCAACAATGGACTGCAACTGCTTCTGCAACTGCAACTGCAACTGCTACTGAGCTACTTCTCACGTTTCTTTTATGGGGTCAACCACATGATCCATCAAATCACCATCAAACTGTCAATTCCTTAATTTTATGCTAACGTCAGGGCTTGCGCAGTTCGCATAAGATACTAGTGCGATTGCGCGCGAAGCTGTTTAGCATATTTTCCTTCGAGCTACTCGCAGTGACTAAAATATTTTCATTCTAGATTTTAACTATCAATTTTCAGGTAGTTGACCAAGATAAAATAACGTGTGAAATATAAAAATTACAATCTTTGTTTCCATCAAGTCAAACCCAAAAATCACACTAAATTTAAGGATAAAAGTTGTTGTTAAATATTTCTCACAGCATACGTGTCACAAGTGCAATCCCAGCTTCGTGGGTTGGGCTTCCCTAAAATTTAAGCCCGCCTATTCCATATCATTATCGGATTGCGTGCGCTTGAGTTTAATCATATGCAAACAAACACCTTAGTGCTGATTAAAGTAAGTACACTTTTCCTGGCCTATTGTGCGAGGTATAAACGAGAACGAATTTTAATAAGACAACCATATTTCAATGTCCAAAAAGGACTACTAAACGAAGAAAGTTTGGCTGCAAAATTACACAGGAAATTGTTATAGGCGTCTAGATTCACAAATGATTATTTCCAGAAGGAGTGCTTCCAAAACCTGGTCATCGGATTCATTTCATTATCTCGAGTAACACCAAGAGAAACTAACCATAGCAACGGACTAAACACAGCTGGCAGTGTTGGTGTTTGATGAATATGAATAAGCTCAAGTTTAATAATATAGCATTAGGGGAGAGTATAACCTTAGCAGTAATGAAATAGAGGATCAAGTAACACATTTCAAATGCGCTAAAATATCACACGATTACATTACCTAACACCAAAAACAAGTTTTTCCCTAACGATGCAATAACGAATGAACAACTAAATGAATTGCACTCTAGCTTGCATTTTTATTCTCTAACATAGAGCACAAACAAGGACTTTTCCAGTGACACTCTGCAGATTGTAACACGCTTGCGTACAATACGCCATTTTAAAGTTGTCCTAAGCGACCTCGCCGTGCTGTTTATTTATGTCCGAGTGTTTCAGTTACTGTGCGAATTCTCTTTCTTGGGAAGCGAGTGTAATGATGACCTTATTGTGATAGAGTCCTTCAGCTTTTAAAATTTAAATCATCTTCTTCAAATTGTTAATAGCTTTGATTTCCATTTGGAAAACAAAACAAGATCTCCCCCTAGCCTCCCTTCCACTTATAGACCAGTGTGATGTATATTAAAAAGCAAACATGTAATGTGATCAGGGCTGAAAACTAATTTTGTAGCTGTATAGCACAATGACAATTAAGAGTAGCCAAAATTAATTTTGGGTAGCCAACTAAATTGGGTAGGAGATACATTGTATAGTTACATTGTCAGAGTAATTTTGTTTTTGCGACTTATCGGAAA
>CM042756.1:1489562-1499562 GCA_022496165.2 Catalaphyllia jardinei
TCTTATGACATTTCAAATTCACAACTCCTGGTAGTTGACCTAAAAGGTAGTGGGCACATGTTGTATGACCCTGAAATTGCGACTGCACAAATTCTTGACAGTGACGAAGAATTCCTCTTTTGTGCAGGAAACATGAATGTTCTTGCAATAGCTACTTTTGTTAAGGCACATGTTTGTAATAAATTTTGTCATTTACTTGGTTTGAAGCAACTTAAGCAAGAATCTAAAACTTAAAGGACCTGATAAAGCAAGATTTTAGAACTTAATTTTAAGTTCTAGGCTTCCATGTCAGTGTGCATATTCATTCTTAATGTTGTTGTTCTTAATGGCTATTCTTGCCAAATGTTGTGGTTTATTGTAGTATATCTAGAGGTTTTTGCTTTAAGTATTGTAAGGCCTTGTGGGAGGCTGTCAATAGAGGCAGCCTTGTGCTTCCTTTTATTGTGTTCATACAATTTAAGTTCTTCGTTAATACACTGTTCATGAAATGTAACCACCTCTGAGTTATTACTGACAATAAATATGATGTTGGGATAGTATCAAAGTTGAATGTTGTCTCTGAGGTAACGAAATGCATGAGCACAGTCATTGACATCCAATGCCAGGGGGTCAGGAATTATCTGCTCACACTTGGCCCTAAAATCAGGTGATAAAAAGTCATCATCACAAGCAAGTACATCAGACAGCTGGGCAACTTCCTCAAGCTGCTCTTCTGTTACTTTCCATCCTGTAAAGACAAAGCAAGACATCATTTTCATTATGGCACATTCATGTTTTCTTGTCAATACCACCTCTGAGTAGCTTTTTGTGTCTGAAATACAAATGTGTTATTTTCAAGTGATTTTATGGCATTTTTCCCAGAAAAAACTCAGCACGACATTTCTCTTGCCAGGAGTGGGGGTCTAGATCCTGCTCGCTTCATGGAACCTCCCTTGCGGTTTCGCACTGGAATTTACGGATGGACACTTATGGTTGGGTGTCGATCCAGCCGTCTCAACCTGAACAAGCCATTTTCCGGACCGGTTTCGACTTCTTCAGCGGAGTTTTACAGTTTCAGCTTGTCCGGTCGCTTACGCGCCGTTGAACTTAATGCATTAACTCGTTTATCAACAGTCATTTATATGATTTGTGCAATTAAATCATTATATCTGTTACGTCAGTGCGACGAGGATGATTTGGTGAAATGTGCAATTAAATCATTATATTTATTACGTCAGTGCGACGTCCAAAATTTGGTAAACAAGCAGTTTTAATTTGAAACGAAATGTTATCACGTTCGTTTCATTAAAATATCTCTCTATCCTGTCCCTTGTTGGACCCTCCGATCGCATTTTGTCTCCCTTAAACTGTTCTTGCTGTCAGTGCCTCTTTCTCATCTGTTTGCCACTTGATAATTATGTGGCTAAAACTGTTTCTAATTATATCTATTACGTCAGTGCGACGTCGATAATTTGGTAAACAAGCAGTTTTAGTTTCAAAGGAAACGTTATCACGTTCGTTCCATTAAAATAAATGTCTCTCTCCTGTCCCTTGTTGGACCCTTCTTAAATGTTCTTGCTGTCAGTGCCTCTTTCTCATCTGTTTGCCACTTGATAATTATGTAGCTAAAACTGTTTCTAATTATATCTATTACGTCAGTGCGACGTCGATAATTTGGTAAACAAACAGTTTTAGTTTCAAACGAAACGTTATCACGTTCGTTCCATTAAAATAAATGTCTCTCTCCTGTCCCTTGTTGGACCCTTCGATCGGATTTGGTCTCCCTTAAATGTTCTTGCTGCTTGTGCCTCTTCATAATCTGTATGCCACTCGAGGATTATGTAGATGGAACTGGTACTAATTATATCTGTTACGTCAGCGCGACGTCGATAATTTGATAAACGCGCAGTTTTAGCTTCAGATGAGATGTTATCACGTTCGTTTCATTAAAATAAATGTCTCTATCCTGATCATTTTCGTCATCTGTTTGCCACTTGAGAATCATGAAGCTGAAACTGTTTCTTCTCTGATGTTAATAGCGGTGGTGGTGAAATGTTGCGCGTGAGGCGTTTGACTGTTGATAAACGAGTTAATGCATTAAGTGCGTATATATATATAGACAGAATAAAAATGGCAAACCAAACGATGAGCTCCCAGTAGAAGGATCCAAAAAGGATACAGTGCTTCAATGTGAATTTTTAAGTAAGTGTAAAATGATGAAGCATGAAGCAAACTTCTAACTGTTCCGGCTTTAATGTGACTTGACGTTTCGGCCTTCGGCCTTCTTTAGAGGTGGAACTTTATATTTACAGATAAAAAATAAAAAATAAAAATCCTGGTGGGCTTACAAATGGTCAACAATTTATACTAAACGCAAGAAATGTAAATGAAGTTACGTAATACACTACACTAAACAATAAGATAGAATAATGAGTAACAAGCGAGAATGTTGCACGAGGTGAAATGGCCTCGGTCTCAATTACATGGTGTAGATGGTACGCTAATTACGTACTATAGCGGACGCGATTTTTAGATCTAAATTCACGTCTTTTGTTAAGACCGTGGGGATTAAGTGTGCAAAGTTGTGCTGTCCAGTAGGCTTCTCTGGTGAGTAATAATGTATCAATATAAGCTGCGTCCCCTTGGCTAGTAATTTTCTCAATAACAATAAAATTAATTTCAGAAATCTCATGTTCGGTACAATAGAAATGGACTGCAAGCTCGCACGTTTTTTTGTTCGTGCGCATGGATGACTTGTGATTGCGGAAACGTACTTTAAATTCTGTGGAAGTAGAGCCTACGTACTGTAAATTGCATTTCATACACGAGGCCAAGTAAACAACATTTTTGGAGGAACAAGACAAGTTATGATAAATCTTATAGGTTCGGCCTGTTGCGAAACTTTTAAATTTGGTATCTTGAATTAAAAAATTCTTACAAAGATCACATCTAGAAGAACATTTAAAACATCCTCCCGTCTCCTTCTCTAGCTGATTAACTCCCCTATCCACACAAAATCTAGAAGGTGCTAAAATGTCTTTGAGATTCTTGGTACGACGAAACGCTGGAAAAATCGATTTAACTGGAAAAATCTCTAATAACTCGGGCGAAGATCTTAAAAGATGAGCATGCTTATGGACAACCTTCTGAATATCAGTGAGGATAGGATTGTAATCAAGAACTAACGGAAATACCTTTTTGACAGGCTTGACATTTTTCTTGAGGAGTTCTGATCTTTCAATACTAAGCGCCCTATCAAATTGCTTGTCTACTAAATCTGCATTATAGCCTTGGGATTTAAGATACCCTTTGTATTCAACGCACCTCTTATTAAGAAATTCATCTGTGGAACAATTACGCCTAATGCGTAAAGCTACCCCGTACGGAATTGCCCTTTTACAGTGTGCCGGATGCGAACTGGAAAAAGGTAAATATAGATGGCTGTCTGTAGGCTTGGCGTAAATATCAGTAATAATGAATCCATCTTGAAGGTGCAGTGTAAGATCCAAGACATTGAGGGTACACTCAGAGTATACCAGCTCAAATTTAATAGTGGGATACAGGGAAGGCGTTTGGGACAGAATGCGAACGAGCCTTGTCAAACGCATTTGGAGAAGATTTTCCTGAGGTTAACCATCATAGATGCTTTATCCATCTTCGCAAGAACATCGAAATGAAAATATCTAGTCTGGGTATTCTTGGAAGGGATCAAAATGAATTCCTGTGTGACATATTTGGAAAAAATGTCGCTGCCACCTCATACCATGGAATTGTAGATTCCGATGATGCTGATGATTTTTACGCCAAATTATGCTCTCTTGGAAAAGTTCGGAATGACCACGAAAAGGAAATCACCAACCAAGAACCAGCATTTTATGACTGGTTTGTGGCAAACGTACCTGACACGATCATTAAATCTATGCTCAAACCCCTCCGCCAGAAGGCTGTATTCCATTAATGACAACGAAGCAGAAACCACCTTTTAAAGTTGAAGACTGAACACAAGCGTGTTAGTTTGCCAAAGCACGGAGGCTGCTTCCAACACGACAACACTGTGCTAGTAGCATCGGAAACGTCGCCAACACCACATGTGGTGACAGAATACAAAAATGGGAAATTCAGTTGTGACGCTCTGTTTCCAGCTTATAACCACTCACGCCTCTGTGCACATACATTAGCAGCCGCCGAACACAAGGGTAAGCTTCACGGTCTTCTACAGTGGCACCAGAAAAATGATATGCACACGAGTGTGACCAAAATGTCCACTTACGGCCTTGACGTAGGCAATGCTGGAAAAAAAGCCTCACCAAAGGAAGAGAGGAAAAAAGTCTTAGAGGGCAGAGAGCTTTGTAACTGAACACGTGGACAGGTTGCAAAGCACTGCAGAAGTCCAACAACCCTTGAAACTGACAATTGTTCGAAGAAATGGATAACATGAAGTTAGCTGTGGAATTTTAATCCATTCTCTCTTGTCTTCCTTTCCGATCGTTCCCGCGTAACAACCTGGAGTGGATGTAGCAGGCGGTTCGCACGCATGGCAGATGGTGGCCTCTTTCCTCCCCCAGATGATATTGCTATTACGCACAGAGAGCGTCGTCCCTGGAAAGACACAACAGGAATTCTGAGAATAGGGAAGGAACAGGGTGTTTATTTTCATGTAAATTTAGCTTGTGTCAGAAAGGGAAACAGTACTGATAGTGCTAGTTTTAACGGTTCCCAATTACAAATCGATCCTATTGTCAGGGGGCGCTTGACTAATGCGCACAAAGATTTTCTGTTTCACCAGCTGAACATTTCAGTTTATTCTATGTTGGTATGGTGAAATCAATTATAACATAGAGGCAGTACCGGAAAATAACACACACGGAATAATTGCAGTTTGGTCTCCGTCACAAGCTGTATGTTCGCATTCACTTGGCGTCTTCTTAATATTTTTTGAACCAGTCAAGGTAAACCACTGGCATTAAAGCCCCCTTCTCATAACCAAAATACCCATTTTTCCTTCCAAGGTTTCTAATACTTTTACATAACTATACAGCAATTCTGCAATTGCTTTTTTCTACAGTGTTTGCTATATTATCCAGGTGAACAATGAAAGATTCCGAAATATTAAACGTTCAAAACAACCTACAACTCTACATTGCTATATAGGCTGAATGATTATCATATAGGTGCTGCGGGCTCAACCCGTGGCGTCCTATACAGCAAGGCCATCACCTTGGCCACAGCTCAACATCAAATGCTAGTTAGTAATAGTATATTCCACAAAGTTTGTGGAAATTTCTAAATATGGCAAGCTGGTCAAATGTTATTTTCCATTGTTATGAAATTTAATCTTTGCGTTCAGTTTATGTTACACGTTGTTGTCAAGTTGTACGTTACGTTTTCGGCTGCACGTAAATGGAATTAACTGTACGTGTTGCAGTCGTAGGTTTGGGCCGCGCACTTGGTATTTTAACAGCGGTACATGTAACTTTCATTTTCGTCTTGTTTACTCTTGAACGACACCCCTCAAGATAATGACGAAGGTAGTCTTTTTACGTAATGGAACGGACCCAAGCTTTCAAGAAATGGGACTGCCTAGTCATATTGTTCTTGCTTGGCCACCTAACTTTAGGACTACTATCGTTAGTAATACGAAAGGGGTATAAATGCGGTTTTTGTTATCAGTGAGCGTTATCAGTGACCGATGTTAGAAAATAAGCAAGACGTTTCACGGCGAGCTGTCGTTTATTTCGTTACTTTGTCCTTAAATTCTGCAATAACTCTCAGAAAAGTAGGGAGAAAATGAAACTTTCACGACAGAGACGACGCTACTCATTTTCGTTTACAAACACAAGACGGCAGAAGTGGAATTTTTGCCCTTGGCAGAGAATAGCGACGTCATGCTTAATCTCTACCCGTATTCACTAGACAAGATTAGAAATAGTGTTTACATAAATGGACAGAACACAACATTCTTAGTAAAAAATCAAGTTTGAGTTGAAAATTGGTATATGTCTTTGGCCGGAGTGCATTAGTGTTTAAATTTTGTTTTAAATCTAGTGAGATTGCTCTCCTGAAAAGCATACATGTTGGTTTCAATTCAAGTAAGAAAAAACAAATAAATTTAAGTGTTGAGATCGTGGATTAATTGCATTGCTAAACAAATGGTGCACATCTTAATCAACAATGCTTAATTTACTTTAGAGAATGATCCATTTCAGTTCCTATCGAACTCTCTAACAATAATTGTTGTACCTTTCTTCGGGTTCTTCACATATACTTTTCTTCGGTTTCCACTCACTTTCCAGTTCGAGATCACTAGGAGAATTATACTCACATTCTAGGAATGAAACTGAAAGAAATATGCATTTTTGGTTGTCCTGAAGTAAACATCAGCATCGAAATTAGCAAGCATAAGGCACGGATGTGAAAGGATTAACAAGAAAACACAGTTATTTACAAGAAAAGTCCTCCATGGCTGCCCACGAGGTTAAGACCCCCTGCGCTGAAACTATTCTATTCCCAGGGCTCTCACGGTAAAATAGGCAAGCAAACAGATCGATCGGGTCGACTAAGGATGCTGGAAAGCATCAGATACTGGTCCGCTGACAAACGCTTCATCATATAATACCTTTCTCTTAACCACTGAAAACTGTAAATTGAAAATTCAGCGGAACATTCGGGTGTTGTTTGTTTATCACGTCCTCGAGTCCCACGTCCCCGCGTCCCACGTCCCGGCGTCCCTGAGTCCCACGTCCCCGCGTCCCACGTCCCGGCGTCCCCGAGTCCCACGTTCCCGAGTCCAAGTCCCCGCATCCCGCGTCCCCGCGTCCCACGTACCCGCGTCCCACGTACCCGCGACCCACGTACCCGCGTCCCCGAGTCCCACGTCACCACGTCCCAGCGTCCTCGCGTCCCACGTCCCCGTCCCACTTTTAGTCACAGCCTTCAATTGTCGTGTGACGCGACAGTGTTCATCGATGGACAGACACTATCAGCCCTTATAGTTCACCACTAAATTTTCTCCGATTCTTATTGGTTTAAATTGATCACGTGACGCGATAGTGTTCATCCGCGGAGGGCCACTATCAGCCCATAGTGCCCGTCCGAGGAAAATACCCGGATGGATAGTAGTCGTCGACCGAAAATACCCGGATGGATAGTAGTCGTCCGCCGAAAATACCCGGATGGATAGTAGTCGTCCGCCGGAAATTTTGTTGTAAACAAGCGGGTTTCGTCGAAAATAAACAACTGAAATTGTAGTAAGGGCTTTTGTCTGTTTTATTTTTCAAATTTTATATTTGGCTTTCACGGCTTTCGTATCGAAATCTTGAAAATAATTCAAATGAAGTCTAATTGATTTTTGAACTAGAGTGCGGAAGAAAATTTGGTGGTGAACAATAAAGACAATAGAGTGTTTATGTCTCGGAACTATCGGTCTGATAGTTGCTCGACAGAAACACTCTATTGTTTAAATAGTGCCCATTCGAGGAAAATTCCACGGATTGATAGTGCTCGTCTGTGAAAATATTTCTGCAAACAAGCGCGCTTATAGAAAAATTTGCAGAAAAAGGATTGTCGTAATGAGGGGTTTTTGTCTGCTTTCCTTTCACTCATGGTTCATTCGTTTAAATGGGTCACATTTAGTGCTTCGGAATTTAACATCTAGATGTAGTCGGAGCTTTAAAGGCGTTCCAGCTGTATTGTTAAAGTTACATTGCTTTGCTACTATAACATGCTGCCCTTTTTCAGAAAGTAGAATAGTTTTAAATACTGATCACAAATATTAATAAGCATGAGGACAAGAGACCTGCTTAAAGTTCATGATACAGAAATTTCATAATTTATCAATAGTCCGTCTATTAAAAGCCTTGTTTTTTTTGTCGTTCGTGATCATTTCTGTAGCCGCTGCAACTTTAATTATTTTTCTCTTGGGTGTTCAGGAGTGAACTCAGATGATTCTTTTTCCCAACGACTGTCATTTTGGAAGTTCTTATACCTCTATATAGTAAAAATGCACTCGGACTCTACCTGCAAGACTGTTCATAAGGTCGTGGCCCTCGCCTAGGTCAACAAAGCCAACGAGGCGATGTGTGCCATTTTTAATAAGCATTTCAAGATTTTCCTAATACAATGATATAAGAAATTCAAATTTGTGTGAAGTAACTGTACGGAAAAAGATAGCTGCCATAAAAAAGACTACAAAAAAGGTTTGCCTATGTGTCTTTTTGATATATAAGCAAATAATGCAAATGCAATCGCTTTAAACGTAGCGGTGAAACATTTAGACTACTAAAGTTAGAACTTAACAGACTTAACGCAGCCAACCTAGAATTTACAAAGCGATGTTTTAGTAATATTTCCAAAACGAGTGCGAAGGTTTCATCAGGTTTCCAAACGCGAGAAACATTTAAAACCACGAGGCCGTAGGTAGGCTCGATTTCTGCCGCTCTCTTGTTTCTGGTCTACCCTCCCCAAGAAGAGACGGCTGGATGCTTGAGCGGCAAACCATGTCTGTGACGTAAATCCATAATTAAAATTCTTGCGGCGTTTCTGGCTACCACAAATATCATTTGATGACAATCATTGGCGGACCCACATGGCGCCTACGGCTCGTAACATTTGTACCTGTGCCGTTTTCGCCACCTCTTTTAATTTTGGCCTTCCAAGCTATTTCGTTTTACTCTATTGTTAAAAAAGGGCATTAAATGCTGTTTTCTACAGGAGAATTTTTAAAAAGAAAAAAGAGCAGGGCTGTTTGACTGTGGTGTAGCAAATGACATGTCAAAGGTCACACGTGTTGGTGTGCATTAATTTTGTCTAGCTTCGCCAGAAACTAATGTCGCTTTCCATCAAGAAGACCACTGTACACTTCAGTTTGCTTGCGATGTTTTTTTTCTTGAGATCAATGTTTGCGTTTATCCCTCTCTTTGTTAACTTTGTTCGTTTTCTGACATTCTGGCGCCACATGATTCAAATAATGAAATATAGATTCTCACGCATAAAGTCTGTTGACTATTTTGCGTGTTGTATATGCTAGATCAGGCATTATTTCATCACTTGAAGGTATTTGGTTGGATGTCCCGCTAACACGATCGCTCTTTATATGGCAGAACATCTTTGGTACTGCGAGAAATATAATTTATGCAGCCTGCTCGGTCTAGCCAGGCAGATTTTTTTTGGCCGGGATTAACAATACTAAGGTCAACAAGTCCAGCCGTGAGTTTGGGGGAAGAGCGCGGGCTCCTTTCCCGGACAGCGGCTGATAATCGAGCTTAGGCCGCAGGCTGAGTGGTTTCATTATTTTCGAGCGTTTGGAAACTTGATGAAACCCGAAGCACGAGTTTTTGAAATTACTTCTCCAACAAAGAAAATTAGTTTAAACTTTCATGTGAGTAAATTTTCTCAATTTAACTGTTATATTTGAGGCGTGAAATGTGCATGATCCTCAAAAAGATGTGCATGATCCTATCGCCTAATTGCTGCGCTGTGGGAATTTTTGAATATTCATCAACTGATGTGACGTTGTTACCCAGTTGTTTGTCTGTGCTGAGCGAACACGTTGCTTCGCAAAGTAAATGGCAGAGTGCAGATTTAGACTTCCTAAAACTAGAAAAGAAGAGGAAAAGGGTGTGGCCAGCGCTATTCCGAGGTAACGTGTGCATTTAGTCTGATAAATTTTCTAACGTCAGTGCCATTTTAGGTCGGAAGTGTACAGCAAAGTTGAAAGTGAACCAAAACACGAGGTAGGAACAAGCGCATGCGCAGGCAGGTACCCAAAATGGGCAAAATTTCCTGGCGCTTTAGAATTCGAACTAAATTTTCTTTTCGCAGACTCGGGGCAAGTCTGCTAGTGGTTTCTAAGGGATAGATCGCGAAATGAAATGGCCAGAAACTTCGCGCACCTTAGGTAGGAACAAGCGCATGCACAGGCAGGCACCCCAAATGGGCAAAGTTTCCTGGCGCATTACAATTCGGTCCAAACTATTTTGGCAGACGCGCGGCAAGTCTATAGTGATTTGGAAAGGCTAGATCG
>CM042756.1:1504562-1540790 GCA_022496165.2 Catalaphyllia jardinei
AAAATAATTCGTTTCAAGGAAAGACGTATTGAAACACTCTTGTGCCTAAGTCAAAGGCGTCTACAAAACGTCTGCAATGAGTGTTTATACCTCAAGACGCGCCCGTGACAGTGTTAGCGTACAAAATTTGACGGTTTACGAACTAGACGGGAAGAGACCTAATTCACTGCTTTAGCCTACACATTATTCTTAACATGGCAGGTAAATAAAAACGTACTTGTCTTGTTGATTAACATAGTTTTACATAGTTTTACCGGCAATTCTCGGAACCTCGCTCCTAATACTCCTCGGTTGTCCTTCTGAGCGGTAGGATTTAGGCACAACCCAGTATGGAGCCGCCGTGTTGGTCTGCCTCCAAGGGACATCAACATGGCGGCCGGAAAATAGTGTAAACATCTGGGCCTTACTTTGGCTATCTAGGCCCCTGATTATCTGAACTGATCAAGCTAACATTTAAATAGGCATTTTTCCTAATTCAACTAAGAGGCTAAAAATCCCAAGATATAGAGGATATTACACGGTGGCGAGAAGATATGAATTTTATGTTCTCGTGGAAAGAGCAATATCTCACTCGTTCGCGAAATTCATATCTTCGAGCCAACGTGTTATGTTCTTTTTATTATATGGAGACTTTGGTTCTAAACGACAAACGCGACGCGAGAAACCAATTCAACAAAAGCAAAAGGCGGGAATCGTGAAGTCATTGAACGATACGACACTCACAAAGGTGACATACGGAAAATACGCCACTCGGGTCCCGGATGAAGTGGCGTATGGGATCTATGATCGAGTGGTTTAGTTTCCAGTAAAACACTCTCCTCCATATAATAAAAGTATATATTTTTCGGGAAAAACGTTGATAGCTTTATGTCACGCACCGCCATAACTCTGAAATTTAAAATGTGCTTGTTTCTAAACGAAGCAAGTTATTTAGCTGAAAAGTTGCTAACAGATATAAATTTACCCCTCTCATGCCTATTGAGGATAATAATTTTGGTAGCTCTATAGTTTTGGATTCTACGAAATGATGACGTCACGCGTAACCTAAGAAAATGCTAGACGTCAGTCAGTTATTGTGAGTCTAAATAGAGATTTAAGATTGGAAGTCTATCAAAAGCAGATTAGCTTTACAGTGTAATACTGACACCCTGTGTGTAATTTGTGTCAGGGTGCAAGGCGTTTGAAATTAGTGGTCTGGTGTCCGACTGCTCGTTAAAGTGTTGTGAAGGAGACTTGTGTAATTCAGCCCGGGTTGTCGTTGTGCCATTTTTTGGGCTTTCGCTCTGACCGTTTTTGTTAGTTAAGGCAAGAGATAGAAGGCAATTGTCGATTGTACTTTTTTGTAGGAACATTATATGTTTTGTATTAGCTTCTTTTTCCACCAGAGTCTGTAGACATTGTAAAGCGTTATCTTGTGCAAGAAATGGACATAATGAATTACTTTCACATGTTTTTCGCTCTAACTTTATTTTTCTTTTTTTGGAGGGGGAGCGGATAGGGTGGAGAGGGGTAATGGGCGTCAGAAGAGCTCGCTTCCGTCCTTCTTTCCCCGTAGTTGCAACCAATCTTTTTATAGCCGGCATTTTTCTTTGTTAAAAAATTTAACCACGCACTTATGGTTAGTTCAGGACTCAGAAGAACTTCAACTTGTCTAAAGTTATCTACCAGCAGTGTACATTCGGAACGCTTCTTGCTCATCTATAGCACCAACAAAAAAAACGGCGAGTCAAAAAAGGGAGAACGGGTAATAATGAAAACAATAAAAATAATAAGAAGAAAATCCATAATTAAATGAGGGCGAGGGTAAAGGAAAGGAACGTACCCTGATTAACAACCATGAGGGATAATGATTCTGGAGCACATTAACCAAAAAAAATGCTAAAAAATACTGCAAGTTAGTGTCTACTGTGCCACCAACCATGCCATGTTAATTTCAATTTCCAGCAAAGCTCTCTCTCTTTCTCTCTCGCTTTCTTCCCCTCCTCCCCCCCCTCCCCCGCCCCCGCTCTCCTCCCCTCCTTGGCAAGGGGGCGGGGGGAGAAAGGGCTTCGGTAGAAAAACTCTCAGACAACAAAATGTCAGACATCCTATTAAGAAAATGTACGCTGGTTCAAAGCAGGCTGGATCATTGAAATCGACTTCTATTTTATTACAACATTTATTACAAAGGGCCCTATAGTATGTACTGTAGATTATCGTTTTCAGGGGCTGATCCAAGATTTTTCTTAGGAGGGTCTGCAACACTAAGAAATGATGTAACTGACTGGTGCGGTAAACAAATTTCAAAAGCGAATACGAAGAAGGCTTCATTTTGGGGACGGGGGTGGGCGTGGCATCTCCTGTACACTCCCCCTAGAACCGCCCCTCATTAGATGTCTAGTAGATCCTACGTTGCCAGGGCTTATCGTATGCGGTCCCTAGCTTGCACTTTCTCTTTTCTCATTTAACGTGAAGGTAAGCAATGATAACAATGTAAAAACCCTTAGCTGAGAACAATACTTTATGGTATATGGGTACAAACCTTTCTATAGTGTGTACGTCAATTGTAATATTGCTTTAAGTCTTTAACTATTTTGATTCGTTCTTGTTAATCTGCACCTTTTTGTTGTTAGTACTAGGGGTATTATTTATGTTGGCCAATTATAAACACAACTGTAAACGGTGCCTGCTCGCCCTAGTCTCACTCGTCCTAGTCGTAGAAAGGAAAAGCGAACTTTTAAACGTTTTGTAGTGCGAGCCACGAATTAGAAGCTTTGAACACAGGCGGTCCAGCGCCGTGCACATCAAGTCCTTGGAAAGCACAGGGTTCGTACCTTAATTTTCAAAAATATCTTCAATTAAGCGCTTTAATAATACGATTCCTTTCTAGTAAAATGTTTTGGTAAAATAAACTGGTTCATGACTATAAACCCATGCTGAGAAGCGACGTTAAATATAAATACATGTAAATACCTCAAAGTCTACAACTGTACAGTAACAAATATAACTTCTAAGCGTAGAGCGTAGAATGCAAAATAGAGGGTCTAATTTCATAGCGCTCAAAAAATAGCCCTTTCACGGTAAGTTTTACTCATTTGCATTACAATGTAATCTACAGTGGATGCGAGGCAATTTCGGGCTAAAACTACAGAATAGCCCAAAGTAGCCTCAAATACATGCTATATTTTATTGTAATGCAAATGAGCAATGTTAATCGTGAAAAGAGCCATTATTTACCTAAGGGACTGAGTGGAATCTAATTCGTTCACTGGTATGATTACAGACAAAATTCGACTGTGTAAAACCCTTTTAAGAAACTTCGAGTACAAATTCTAACCAAATACAATGTTTTGTTTTCTTGGTACATTAAAAGTCTAAATGACGCATAGGTTTCATTTCGAACGCCTCCGCGGTCTTAATTCCACGTAAAACATTTTCTAAATGTTCCATTTCCAAGTCTTCGACGACGTCACAGTCTGGCGTTGAGGGACGGGAGCTCGCTGCACTTCCGGTTATACCAGCAAGGCGAGAACCCCGGATGAGAGGAGAGTCAACATTTACCTTATTTTTGCGTTTACACTTCCGGGTCAGGAGAACGAGGATTACGACTAGAACGATGCAGAGAATGAAGAAACTGGCCATGGAAATTCCCATAATGATCATTAGGTTCTTGTACCAGCTCTTGGTGGGTACAGAGACTGGAATCTCATCGGTTTTTGCTGTAGCGGACAAGCTTACCGTGCTTTTAGCTGGCGAGGAATAAAAGGCATTGTTACTATAACATTAAAGTTCAAATCACTTTGTAGAAAGAATAGAGAGCGGAAAAACAAAGCTGCCGAAAAATAGAGTATTGTACGAGCATCATAGAGGGCTACAAGTTTATTAGCTTTGGCAATTTAGTGTAAACCCTCTTTAAAGTAAGTCTTCACTTATTTGCTTATTTAATTACCAGGGCGGGAAATTAGAGCGCGGGAAAAAACAGAGGGCGGAAGAACACTATTCAACGCGGTAAAAACAAAATTGTGAGCGCGAGAAAAGAAGTGCGAGAAAAACTAAAGCGCGGGAAAAAATTGAGGGCGTCAACTATACACAGTACGGGGAAAAATAGAGCGAGGGAATAGTAAAGAGGGGAAAATTGAGGGCAAGAAAGCGAGGCGAGGCTGCTCTTCGACTGGGTAGGATTCCCAACAAAAATGGGCCTTCTGCTACAAACGATCGCATTTTACAAAATATGCCATACTGAAACGGCAAAACAATGTGAGAGTCTAAAAAGAGGGCTTGAATTGGCCAGGCTTGACTGTTCTATGATTTGTATGTTCTCAAGATGCCCAAGTGCTTAGCTTACAAAGCAGTAATGCAGATATTGTACAATGTAATCGTTTGTAGCGAAAACTCATGCTTTTGAACAAATTTTTTGTGCCTTGGGAATTTCTGTTACACGCACGATCTTTGTCAGATATTCACGCACAGTTGTCTGTCAGTTTCCTGGGGGCGATATTCTATAATACCGTACTTTTTCGGCCCGTTTGACTTGAAATATTTTTTTCTGTGGAACGAAAGAAATATTAACTTTGGGTTTGGGCTAAAAGACGTCGAAAAAAAATCAGTCATACTAAATAAAAGGTCGGTTAAGGAAGGAAAAAATTTCAATACCTTCAGTGTTTGCTGTTGTTGAAATCTCACTTGGAACCTCGGTAACCGCTGACTTTCCAAACACATTCACCGTCACCTCAGTTTGGCGGGAACACGGTGGCTTGCCGAGATCACGTGCAACAATCAGCAACCGATACTCTTTCGTCTTAAGCGCGCCAACAACTGCAAGTTCACCATTCTCTTCCCCCATTTTAAAAGCTCCGTCAAGATTGCTAACGTAAGACAGGCCATACCTCACTTCTCCATTGAGGTCACTGTCTTTATCAGAGGCGGATATTACTGTCAAAAGCGTTCCCGGATGAGTATGCCGTGAGATGTTAAACCACTTTGTGTGAAAAGAGTCGAAAACCGGACAGTTATCATTGACATCAAGAACGCTAATGTACATGTACACGAAGCTTGACTTGCGCGGTGTTCCATTGTCCGAAGCAACGATTTTCAGCTTAAACAGGTGCAGAGATGAACTCTCGTAATCCAAAGCCGATGAGGTGAAGACCTCACCAGAAATGCTATCAATTGTGAAAGATGGGCTCGCCACATTGCCGTTGTCTAACGAGAACAAGAGCTGTCCATTTCGTCCTGAGTCGGCATCGCTCGCTTGCACTTGAAGAATTTTTGTTCCGATGGGACTATTTTCTAACACGGTCGCATTGTACAGCGGAGCAGCAAAAACTGGAGCGTGTAGGTTTGGTTTAGCTGTTGTGTTACACGCCGCACCGTCATATCCAGGATAACATTCACAAGTACTCGGTAAAATACAATCTCCTTTGCTAGAACAATGATTGAGACTGGAACAGTCAGCCACACTGCATGCTGGACCATGCCATAAAGGATCACAGGCGCAAGTGTCAAACCCAGTACAAAACCCGTGACCTACAATAACAATGGATACTTTGGAGTTAGTACTAGGCTTTTGCCATTGATTAATTAGGTGGTTATGTCAAAAATTTTGGAACAAAGCTACTTTGTCTCAATTAAAAAAAAAACTAAGCAGGTAACAAGCAAAAAGGTAGACAATTACAGCAAATCAACGTGACATTTATACGGCTCCTCTCTTTTCTCATCATCGTATATGCTCAAGACAAAATGTTTTCCTCACCTGAACAATAATTAACGCCTTCACAGGACACATTTGCACAGTCGGGCCCAGTGTACCCTACATTGCAGTTACAGAGGTCCGCTTCTAAACACTGGCCATGTCCAGAACAGTTGTTCACGGAAAGGCACAAAGCAAGACTGCAGTTGACACCGCTAAAGCCAGCGTAACATCTGAAATTTAAATTTAGCAAAGTTTCACTAATCACTAAAGAAATGAGAGGAGAGGAGGGGAAAGGTGACCATTGAATAGGACAGAAAGGGACAGGGGGAGAGGATACGACAGGAGAGGACAGGATTGAGATTAAGAGAAGACGAAAGGTAAGTTGAGTCAGGAGAAGAGAGGACAGGACAGAAGAGGAGGGGAGATGACGTGACGTGAACAGAGTTAAGGTATAAGTAGAATGATGCAATATTAGATGTGACATACTTGATCGAGTACTGATAAGCATTTACCTGCAAGTCACATCACCACCTTGTTTCTCCTGCATACAAACTCCGTTTCCGCTACAGTTTCCAAGACTCGCACAATCGGCTATTTCACTACAGTTGACACCTTGGAATCCTGGGTAACACTTGCAAGTGTCGCTTGACACGCACTCGCCTTGACCAGAACATTGGTTGGCGCCTGTGCAATCAGGGAGAGCGCAGCTGGCCCCGGCCCAGCCTGAATCGCAGTCACATTTGTAGAAAGCTACGCAGCGCCCATGACCTAGAGAAAGGTTTGGGGGTAGTTTCCAATTAGCCTTATACCTAGTTTACCGACGAACTTAAAAAAAGTTGACTAGAAAATGTGAAGTGAAAAAAGTGACAAGAAAGAACTCTTACCAGAGCAATGGTCGAGAGATCCACAAGAGAACTGGGTACAGTCTTTACCAGTCCACTCCTTATAACACTTGCACATGTCATAATCGATACAGATACCTCGTCCAGAGCAATCAGACACATTAGAGCAAGTTGGGATTATACTGCAATCACGACCTGAGGACAAGATTAAAAAGAAAAAACAAAACTGTTATTAGGCCAGCTACACCCACAAGCCGATTAATTTCTACATTTTCCTTCTGAATCAAAAACTTTACGCCCACATTCACGTATGCTTTGGCCACATCCCTGAGGAAGCCAAATTGGCAATAAATTACTTACCTATGAATAAATTACTTACCTATGAATCCTTCACGACAGCGACATTGATCTGTCCTCTGACATATCCCATTAATAGGACTTGTGCAGTTGTTAACGTTGTAGCAGGTGGCTGCAATGCAGTGAAAAAAGTGATGAATTCAAGAAAACGAATCATGGTTGTTACAGAGCTGGGAGTGGGGTCTAAATTGAACAAGAAGTGAAAGTCTTAAGTGGCGAAACCATTAAAATAGAGTTGGTATCTTACGCAGTAGATCGAGGCTTTGTGCGGGAGCCTCATTCTTAAGTCTTGCTACATGTTCTCTCGACTTTTTCTACAGTGCTGCAATTCTTGCATTACGCGAAATGTACCTTTAACAAAAGTATGAAAGCAACTTGATCAGTCAATTGCTATTTGCGATACAACTCTCACCTTTCTGTTCACAAGTAGCCCCTTCCCAGCCGTCTTCGCATTCACAAAATCCTTTAATGCATTTCCCATGTTCTGTCGAGCAGTCCGTGCAGTTTCCTGAGTAGAAAAAAAATATTTACCATACTTTAAACATTGGTGTAATTGACTACATTATTGTGAAACAAAACTCTGTTACGGCACATTTCGAATTTGCAGACCACAGTTTAAGTAAAATAAATTTGGACACAGTCTTCCTTGAAAAGTTTGCCTTCAATCGAAATAAAAATAACATCTATTCTGATATAAGCGTGGTGCTTTTCTAAGATTCCGCAGAATGGGTTAATGTCCACAATGTCATGTTTTCCAACCTTTTGATTGGCTGTGGTACATACAATTAGCAGCGTTACCTACCGATTTCACAGCTGTCACCTGACCAACCAATCATACACTGACACGTAGCATTAACACATCTTCCTTTTCCAGAACACTGATCAAGGCAGTCTTTAACACAGAAAGAAAAATACAAAAATTAGGCATCAGATAATCGGCGTCAATAATGAAAGACGAAGTGCCACACGATTTGTTAGGGAAGTGAATTTGAGTTTGGCAAATATCGATGTGTTAACAAGAAGTTCTAGCTCAGTGGTTCTGCTAACACCAAACACAGAGCAATTATTTGCTTTTTACTGTGACATGTTGTTGTTGTCAGTGTTGTTGTTATTGTTGCTGTTGTTGTTGTTGTTGTTATTGATGATGATGACGATGATGACGACGATGACATTGTTGTTCTACTGTTTCTACTCACCTTGCTGCAGAGTTTCTTGAGCAGTCAGTGACGTGTCATTTGTCACGGCTACGTCATAGATACAGCTCTTCAGCATTGAGTCTGAGAGTCCAAGAGCCGAGCAGGCTGCAGTGGCTTTCTGCAATGCAACAGAAATGAAAATAATTATCATGTGATCGAACGTTAGATTACAAAAACATCCCAGTTTACCCCGACTTGTTTCTCTTTACTCCGGTAAATCAGATTAAAGATGTAAAAGCGAAGAGCTTTTTCATTCTTGAAAAGATCACATAAAGACTTCTGCAAAAGGCTATAAGGGGTTATAAGGAAACCCCTCCTTGGTTGCGCAATGATTACAGGTTAAAATTATCAGTTCAACAAGCTTCGTACCTCGACAATGGCGTCGCTAATACCATCTAAAGAATACACAGGAACATAGTTAGGGTCATTGTATGACGAGTCCATGATGTCATCACTGTGAAAATTGGATGAATTCCATGACCATGTTCCTCTAAGGCCGGAGTCATTGTGGACAGCGGTTATACGCCCTGAAGGAAAATGAAGCCTCAAACATGAAATATTTGACATATTTTTTTTTACTTAGAGTTGATGCATAAGGTTAGCTTATACACGCATTATCTAAAGCAAGCAAACACTAACTGTTCTTAAAGGTTTATACGAACATCGCGTTGGCGTTACAACATCATCGTCCGACGTAATTCCTCTTTGAGATGAGCCTTGTTTCAAATACTAGTCATGCACTTTTCCATGACTTACACTGCCAAATAAATGCTGATTAATAATCTCAGCCGCATCTACATGAAATGCCTATTACGTTTCACTTACAGGAATCGGCGAATTGAATGGGATCATTATACTGCTCTCCATCAGAGCCCTTCAAGTCGTTGGACGGGTCATTATCCATGACTCCACAGAGCCCCTCCGTGTGGCCTTTAAATGCTACTGTCGGTGTGAACAGCACATTCAGGTACTGACGGCCCATCACGTGACTATGACGTACATCCGCTGTTATTGTTAGACCTGAAAACCAGATAACAATAAATTGCAACGTTGCCATTAAATCACAGCTGCTGTTTTCAAATAAAGAAAGAGCGCCGTTTTATTTCAATGCATTAGCCAATCATGGAAAAAATAATTTATTCTCTTCTATTTTAAGCTAGGCTCTAAGTTTCAACGTTTCAAAGGAACGGAAATGGATATACAATCAGTGATAACAAGACTCGTAAAATTTACAGAAATCAATCTTCTTTCTTTGTCGGATATTGTGCTGTTTCTTTGTATCTGGTAAAAGCCCCACCACTAAGAAGTTAAAGTGCACCTAACCCTAAAATGTTTTTTCGCTAAAACGAATCTACTTGTTATTTGAAATACTTCTGGGAAAAAAAAAAAATTTGATTCGGTTAAATCCTCGATTTTCTGTGCCCCGACGAAATCCCGAAAACCCCGCCATTTTTGTTCCACGACCGAGTCTGAGTAGAATGGGTCCAGCAGCTAGCAGCTGTTGTGACGTCTACCCAGGAATATCTCCCGTCCTCTCATTTCCTTGAGGATGATACAAAACATATAAGAAAAGTGCGCAGAAACGCCTTCCAGAGGTGCTATCGGCTGTTGAAGCAATATCCCAGATTTAATTAAAGAAAGATATACTATACAATTTAATGGCAATGATCGGTCAATAGTACAACAAAAACGTAAACGATGGTTTATTTTGTCGAATTATCGAACAAGCGAACTAACTCTGTGAGAACCATTGAAGAACTCTTAGTAGAATTTGTTCTGCAGACTTTCAAACGCTATTTTCGAAATTTTCTGCTGAAAGCCAACCAGCAATTTGTAGAGATACTAACGACAACCTATATCTTGCTATCCCACAGTATTTATAACATATCCGGCAAAGTCGTGCGACCGATATATAAGCTTTTTGATACGTAAATAAGTCGCAACTATAGGCCGCCAACAAACACTTATTTCTCTTTTGTTTCAGATAAAAGTGGAAGACTAATTCTTTAAAATTACACGATAACAAAATTGTTAGACTCATAGAGTTTTTCGAAGGTTTGGAAGACGGCAGTTCGACAAAAATTCTGTGCAATAGTGCCGAAAACATGCCGGCCGCGTAATATTATCTGCAGACCGCTTAGGGAGCACATCCTGTTTGCTTATCCGACGAATTTCACGCTAAGCATTGAGAAAACATTACATTGGTTATTCTACGATTCTACAATTCTACGATTTTCAATCGCCGGATCGAAGCCAGTGTTTTGGAGGTCATCACGTTTCGAAAACTGCAACACGTACTTCGCTCTAACAAACATGAAGCATTCTAGAAAGTAAAATACAAACTGATTTAATAGAACAACCATATCTTGACAAAATACATTCTCGCTAACGACAACTGTAAACGGGCTTTACAAACACCCGTGGGAACCTTGTGTTTAGGTCATAAATTTGCCATCCAAAGCAGTCCTTGAGTTTTCTTTCCTGTTTTTTGTTTTCCTGCTTCTCTACTAGCTTCGTATCTAGCTTTCCATTCCAAATATACAAGCAGCTCGTCCACAAAGAGTTCTTTCCCTTAGTTGAAATATTCAGTTGCAAAGTGGTCTCAAAGCTCCGGGCAATGATTTCTCAGTTGTCGAACGTCTGAACGTGATCGATCGAAGTTTATTTCGGAGTCTTTGAATCGAAACTTAACTCTGACTCCCATGATGAAGGAGGAGTTATTCTTAAACAAATCTCGGACGTTTTAGTTCCAAAATATATTGGAACGATTAATTTTGCTTGCCACTTTCTCCGAAAATACACAGAGCTGACTGAGGCGCCATTGTGTTTGGTTCCTGGGTAGACGTCATTAGCAACCGCCGCCCCAGACTCCCTAAAACTCGGTCGTGCAACATTTGAAGTGCGACTTTGAGAGGGCATAGAAAATCGAGGATTCAAGCAAATTCAAAAATTTTTGCGCCCAGATGCTTCAAATAACAAGTACATTCGATTTAGCGAAAAAAGGTTTTTGGGGTTAGGTGCAATTTAAACAAACCTGACTCGTATTGTAAAGAAATGAGCACGACTCCAGTCTCGTCAGATTGTGAACTAAAAGTCTTTTGGATATCCATTACGACTGTTCCGTTATCAAGCTTCATCTTCTGGCCAATGCGAGCTGTTAAGTTCACCAACTTTCCATCGATTCTGTCGAAAAAGTAACAAAACTTGTTCATAAAAATAGGTTAATACCTTGAACCGTGTGAAATATAAGATTGGTGTGAGCAGCATACTCTGGTAATATAAGGAGGTATTATAGGAACGTTTAAAGTGCTACTGCGACCGAAAATCAATTCTACTTTTTACTTTTAACTGAACAGAAAGTGACCGAAGTTTTAAGTCTTCAATTCAAAGACACCTGTTTATTTTTACTGAAAACTTCCTAATTAATGGTCCGCCATCACTTACTTTAAAATCTTGAGAGAGCTGGATCGAGGATACGATGACGCCAAAGATTCACTAGATTATAAATGAAATGCGTGTGCACGCGCCGAAATTAATATGCAGCACTTAGGTTTCCAACTTTCAGACTTTTAAACTCGTGTTTTGCAAGTTCAATAAGCTGCGTTTACACGCTGCAATTTAAGCTAGTGAATTTCACCTCTGAAGTCCACTGAGTGGGTCATTCGAGAATGGCCGACCGCGAAATGCTAAACTTGCACTCAAAGAAAACAGCATTTGGATAATATTCGAAGCTTAAGATTTTGTCAGCGAGGTGTCAAACAAATACGCTTTTCTAGGAAAGGAAGGAAAAAGTAAATTTTCTGATCATAGTAGCACTTTAAATTGGAATACGAGTGCGAGATTGATCACGAGTACGATTTTCGAATTTTAAAACAGTGACGTTTCTAAAGCTCCAGTTCTTCATGTTGTTTTAAGGTAGAGAAGGTAGCTCGTGGGATGAGATGGGTATGTGTTGTAATAATGTGAAGCCTGAGAGTAGAATTGAAAAGTCGTTCTCGTACTCGATCCTGTACTAGTACTCAAATCTTAAGTCTCCTATTATGTCCCATGTGTAGCCACACTCCACTGATATAATTTATATATAATTTGTCTCTGACTTTGAGAATCGGAAAGTGTATGGTTCTTATTAACTTGATAACAATTGGTTACCAGCTACACCAAGATAATGATATAAAATGTTTGTTTATAAAACCTGCCTTCAGCTAATATGTGCTTCTCACTTGACCAAAAGTGGAAAAGTGCATTTGCATACCTTGAATGAAGTAAATATGGATATAAAAGCAAGAATTGGACATAAAGGCAGGGGGGGTTTCTGGTCACGAGGAGTTACTGTATTTTTTGATGTTAGAGTTACACATGTTAATTCCAAGTGCAACCAGAGCAAGCCAACCTCCATCATCTTTAAAGAGCAAGAAGATGAGAAGAGGCGGAAGTATCAGCAGTGCGTGATAGATGTTGAGATAAGGTCTTTTACACCTCTAGTATTTGGAACAAATGGAAGCATGGGCAGCGTTTCCTAAAGCATTTAGCGGAGAACGTCTCTCAGAAGAACGCTGAACCTTACCATTTTGCTATTACATGGCTAAGAACACTTTTGTCCTTTGAAATTTTAAGATCAGTCCACACAAGTGTGAGGGGACACCCTTTAGTAAGGTAGGTGATTTTATGGACGACTGCCGCTTAACTTTCAATGTAGCGGCTATCCATTAATTTTATGTTGTCATCATCATTATCATTATAATTTTATTTTTTGGAGGCAGTCACTTCCTTATGGAAAGTATTAATTTTGTAACAAGTGATACAGGCTATTTTTTATACGAGAATTGCAATGTTCTTTAATAGTTGTACTGTTTTTAGTAAGAATATTTTTAATTACTATTATTATTATTATTATCATTATTATTATCATTATTATTATTATTATTATTGAAATTTGTCACATGCGCAATATTTTAATTTATTATATTACAATAATAATTTCTGCAAACTTAGTAGTAAAAGTAGATGATATAATTACAGGTTAACGCACTCAGCGAGTGAATTATCGGGATTTACCTGCACGAGTTCATTGTTAGTCAACGAGTGCAGGTAAAGCCCGATAATTCACGAGCAATGAGTGTGTTAACATTTTTATTATTCAAATTGAATACACTGCAAACAAAATTCGCTAAACTCTGAGTCAGCCGAAGCCATGGTGTAATGACAGTGGTGTATAGAACTTACACCACGGCTATTACACCACGATAATGACGTCAAAGAGGTTGTTTCGTCACAACCCAGTATCACGTGGTACAAATCAACCAACCAGAAAATCGGAATTCGTACAGTGTATGAAAGCTGAATGTGGGAGGCGCGGTGGCCTCATGGTTAGTGCGCTCGTCTCCGGATCGAGCGGTCCGGGTTCGAGCGGTCCGGGTTCGAGCTCTGGCCGGGGACATTGTGTTGTGTTCTTGGGCAAGGCACTTTACTCTCACATTGCCTCTCTCCACCCAGGTGTATAAATGGGTACCGGCGAATTTAATGCTGGGGGGTAGCCCTGCGATGGACTAGCATCCCATCCAGGGGGGAGTAGAAATACTCCTAGTCGCTTAATGCTAAGGAAACCGGGATAAGCTCCGGCCTGATGGGCCACTTTGGCCCGTATGCAGACTAACCTACCTTATGAAAGCTGAATAATAGTGTTTATTTTATTATTATTGTGAACTGTAAATTTTAAGATTGTTTAAGAATTTGTTATAAAGGTTTTCTTCTTAATTAGAATAGGGTTATTAAAACTGTTAGTTACCGTAGTTTTGGAAATTCTTTAGAGTCGGTCGTGTTCACAGTCATGATTGACAGCAAACTCAGTCCCGCCTTGACGGCCACCCCTCCTGTCAATGACGCGCGCTCGTAAGCAAAGTAACGGAACTGTACTCCAAAGTCATTGAAGAGAGATTTACAACCCCAAAATTCACCAATACCGTAGTAATCGTACTCGATTCCTGTCGAGAAAGCAAGAAGTTACGATGAATTTAGGTGAAAGACAGATTTCCTTGCAGGTCAAAAAAAGTCACAAGTCAATTTTTTCTGTCTGATACGTAAGACTGGCCTACCATCTAATGTCTCCAGATGAGGATCGCCCCAGTTCCTCCATGGCCGTCTCGTTTCGCAGCAAGTGCCAGTCCACCTGACCGAGCAAGCACAGCGAGACCCGCAGTCTCCCACAGCTACTGCCACACCATTACCAGAACAGTCCGCTGAAAGAAAATGACAAAAACCTATAACGTACAATAAGAAGATGCGCTCGAGGGACACGTTACTGACCAAAAAGTAGGAGGTGGCATTCCTGGCAATCCCGTACATCGACATTCAAAAAAAATAAAGCAGCTAAAATACTTTCGTTCTTGGGCCATCCCAGTTTGATCAAAAATAAGACACAAACAGCAGTGATAAACATATTGAACTTGCACATTTTGATTAAGACTTGACGGTGAAACTTAAAACAGCTATTTATATATAACAAAGGTGGGGATGTGGAACCTAGATTAAGCAAATACAGCAGACTATAAAACTAGAGTAGGTTAATAGAGCATTAGCTTTTCACTTCCGACGTTGACGTTGAAAGATGTTTAAATTTCAACGGTTACTTTTGAAAATGTATGTAGAGTACATACAAAACGTCCAGTCTTAATCAAACTGTGCAAGTTCAATATGTTTATCACTGCTCTGTTTGTGTCTTATTTTTTTTTATCAAAGCAGCTTAAAATACTGATTATGACAATCCTCCAAAGAAAGCTCACCTGAGCAAGGTTGTACGTCTGGTTGAGAACATCCTGGTCCTTTCCTTCCCACAACACAATTCGGGTGTTCACCACACGGTGGATGATCCGGGCATTCGTAACGATTGTTCACAATAACAGCTTTCTTTCCCTTCGGGCATTCCCTTAAAATTAAACAATAAAGATAAACATTTCGGCAAAACACCGGAAGAGGAAAGATACTAGATTGACCTATTGTCTAAATCAAATACTTGCTGAAGTTATACCCTAAAGGTAACTGAGAAAAATAGATTTTCTAAAAAAAAAGTGTGCCTTTACCTTAGGGAGGCCTAAAGAATATTTTTGTTTTATGGAGCGGTACGTAACATAAAACAACAAACAAGAGGGCACCAATAAGGTCTGGGTTCAATTCAGGAAGGGTTCTCTATGTGAGTTAAGCCGTTGTTGTTATTTTTTACTCCAAGGGTTTCTCTCCCGGTTCCGCACTAAAACCAACTCTCCCAATCCCAATTCCACTACCGCACGAAAACCAGCTAAAGCTGATGTGACATCATCTCTAGATGTTGCCATTTATTTATATTTCCATTCAGGAATGACTGCCAGGATGACTAACGGCGACGAGGCTGGAAATGATAAAACTCACAGTTAACACTGACAAACTAGCTACATTCAGGTTTTTCCTCCGGTTTGGACAGGACTCCTTTATCTTTCTTTCCAAAAAGTTTTATCCAAATACCTAGATCTATTTTGGACGATTTTGGAATTCATACGTCGTCAAAAGGATTGAAAGGAATCTAAACACTGGTTTACATATAGATTCCATATTGCCGTGCGTCTGTTCAGTAATAGATCACAGGTGACGTCAAAATGTCATAAGAACCAAAAAGTGGCACACGAGGCGTAGCCGAGTGTGTCCCGGATGTTCTCACCACATTTTGACGTCCTCTGTGATCTATTACTGAATCAGACGCACGGCAACTTGGAATCTATTTGTTTTATATAATAACGAAAAGCCTTTTTTATTTCAAAATATTTCAACATAACGCGAAAGCCGACCTTTTGTCTTGCCTTTGCCCCGCCTTTGCACGAAAAGAAGCCATTTGACGTGATCTATGATCTATACAAAATGAAGCGATTTCATTGGTTGCTATGCGTAGCAAAGAATTGTGATTGGTCGAGAAAAATCACGCCACTGCCAAACCTGACTCGAGCTGGAAAATGCTGGAAAAATCAAGTCAGTTTTTGTCATCGAAGCAGCCCTGTAAGCCGAAAAGCTTGGAGGTTGTCATGAAAATTACAGGAGTTGGAAAAATACCCTCGGAAAACTCGTGGTTGCGGTCAACCTAGAGGCCATTCGAGTTTTGAATGAAAGGAGCGCAAATGACGGTGGAGATTTTTGTCTTCTGTGGTTGGTGATTCTCAAATCAGCTTGATATAGTGTCGGAGACACATTTTGGCTGCGATACTGTTGACTGTGAGCTGTGGTTAGCTATACTTAGCTCGCTGCTGTGCCCTGAAACGGACAGGGACTTTCGCATCGGAAAGCAAGGTTAAGTGTTTTATTTTTGTTTGACACTGGGAAACAGAAAGTTGAATTTTTTAAATAAATTATTCTCAGAAACATTTTGTTTATTGGGTTTGTTAAATTCGAGATAAAGCAATAGTTCTCGGCTTACCAAGACCAAGTTTGTGCGTGGTTTAGTCTCGCTCGACTGCCGACTGCAGCTGCTAGAAAATTATTTCTGTATCACTTTCTAAAAGAAACGGCTTTATCTTTCGTTGTCTGGCTTCTCTAACCTGTTTAATGCCTCGGCAAGACTTTTTTGTACCTTATCTTTTGCCCAGTCACGTAAAATATTATCCTAATTCTCAAAACTTTCCGCCATTTTAAAACGGCAGAGGGAAAAACTTTGTAGTGATGACGTCAGTCGTGCATCTGTCCTCTAATCGATCATAGGCGAGAACCAATCAAAATGCGAGAATAATTTGGGTTATTATATAAAAGGATATTTTAAGCAATTCTAAATGATAAATAATTTTGTTCTGTACTATTTAACTGCAGCTTACAAAGCCTCTATTCCACAAACCAGAAAAACAATTTCATATTCTAATATGGCCATTCAGAGAATAAAATGCGTCCTTCCGCAATGAATTTCTTGAGTCTCTTTTACACACTTACGGTGGGCAGTCACAATTTCCATTTTCATCAATAATCCCTGTCTCTCCATCAGGGCATTCGCACGGGGGTGGGGTGGTTGGAGGTGGAGTTGTACCGGACGTTGTAGGAGCGGGCGTGGTTTCAGTGTATGTTGTAGTACTTTCACCGGTATGATGAGTCGTGGCTTTGGTTGTCCCAGTCACAGTTATTCTCTCTGTTGTAGCTACGGTTGTAGCAGTTCCGGTGGTCAGTTTCGTTGTAGCGACAGTTGTAGCAGTTCCGGTAGTGAGCTCTGTAGTAGCTGCCGTTGTTTTCTCTGCTGTGGTTCGTTCAGTTGTTGTTCGCTCTGTTGTTGTTGGAGGTGGCGTTGTTGGACATCCACAAGCAGGCTAAAAGGATTCATTTAAACGAACATTAAAATACGTGAGTCAGATCATATAGTCCATTTCGGTATTTTCGGTATTGGACCGGACCTAGCATGGAATGGAGGCTCATGCGGGGGAATTTCATAAAAAAGAGATTAATGTCATTTGCATTAGCCTCTGTTAAAAGCTAGTTCCAGTACTATACCGAGTAAACGAAACTGGTCTATTCTCCTCTTCAAAAAAAAATTATCTTGTAGCCGTGAACGGATAGACTTTATAACAGGTCAACGACAGTTAAAGTGTTGCTGAAATCATCCGAAAGGAGAGTCACACAAGGTGTAAGAATCAAAGTACTTTTATGACGCACCAAATGCAAAGAGTACACGAAATTGACTAACCTTGGAATTTTTGCATGGCAGGCAAAAGCTGTAAACGGAGAACAAACAAACAAAAAGAAATTGACTGAATACGTTACAAAATTGTAAAATCCAACTCATGTTGATTGAGAGTTGATAAAAATGATATTTACCATGCAGTAAATCCCTACCTAGCTATAGGTAACCCTTTAACTCCCACAAGTGATCAAATTTATTTTCTCATTGCAATACCAATACATTATCAAGATAACCACGTGACAAGAATATAGAAAGTAAATAACTAGCTATGAATGTCTTGAAATACCACCAAAATCTCAGTATCATAACAGGGACTGTATGGCTGTCAGTGGAAAGGGGTTAATGATACGTCTCTATATGTGTGTTCACTTCTTCATTCCCCCAATCAAGATATCGATGTCAGACCAGGGGCCGAAGGAAAGCCTGAAACTTCTTGTATGAAGGGAGCCCCTGTTCATATTTAGTATATGTGAATACAAAAGCTCTGTAATCATAACGTTTCAAATTTTGCTACGGCTCTTCAGGTGCGAAAACTTTTCGGGACCTTCGACAAACAGGCCCTAGGACACGATGCGAAAAATTACAAACTAAAGACACGTTACTGTTAACTGCAAATATCCCTCAAGATCGAGTTAACTTTTAGTCCTTGAATCACCTCTAGTTGCTGTTTGGCGTACATAGCACAGGTTGAGACTACTACTTTAAATACTTCAAGACATTTTACATGACTAGATCAAATCATTATTGGTCATTGATTATTCATTGTTCAGTTATTGAATGGTCTTGGAAGGAAGCCCCGGGGATGGGGAGCGTTATTAAAGTGAACCAATTGTGGCCTTGTCTAAGGATGAAGCAAATGGAAACTGATACCCTGTTTAAGGCCCAATCCCTAAAAATGACACCCTACTCAGGAGGAAAAAAACTTCATATCGTTGATGAAGCATTGGAAGTTTACGAATAGTTCAGTTTTAACACACCATTTGGTTTTCGTTTAGTTGGGCATTTACGTACTGCAATTTAACCTGATACAATTTAGGTAACCTACCTCGAAGCATCACACCGGGAACACAGTGCCAAAAGGGGAAAACTAATATCCTATGTAAAAGAATCGAGAACCTCGGCACATTCCTATGTACAGCCCACATCTAGGAGTATCCCTTCCCCCGAGGGTAGAGGAGTCATAGCCTGATCTCTTTATATAATTGAACAAACGTACCTGTCCTCCCACCCTCCACTGTACAACTTTCGACTCAAAGCAGCCAACTCGTAGCTAGTTGCTCCGAAGCCAATCGACAGTCGTCCGACAGCTTCCGAGAATCCGAAACTGAGAGCGAGTTCGAATGGCTTTCGTTCGCTTTTACACTTGTCACTACAGGGTTTGACAACAGCCTTTATTCCAAAAGGAACCTCGGTACTGAGTCGAAGGATTGAAAAATCACGTCGGGTACTTGAGTTATCACCAGGGCTATATCCAACTGCAATGAGATAAAGGTTATAAAAGGTAAACAAAATTCTGAAAATCTGCCGTAGGTATACACGTTTTTATGCGAATTACCCCCGGATGCACAATTCAGTGTTACATTTTTTTCCAATGGCAATTTCAATGACTTGATAAATTGTGGCTTGTCAAAAGGTCGATAGTAATAAGCCCGGGCTAAACATCGCACACTCGGACATACAATTTCAACAAAAATCGGTATCAGTAGCATTATGCGCGATTAAGCACACTTCTCTCCACTAACTTAGCTGACTTCTTAGGCGCTAAAGTAAACATTTAAATCTATTAACATTATCAGTCAGACCACACTTGTTCAAAGGGTTTACATAGCAATCCACCGGATAAACCACTATCTGTGCACAGCTGGGTTTTCCAACACTTATCTACTGGATAGCGATTTATCTAGTGCACGTGGATAGTAGACCCGTCTGTTTATTTGCAACACAATAAAAATTACAACGACCATCAATGATATGTGTAAATTAAAGCTGTTAATATATATGTAGGAAACGAATATTACAATAATTGTGGCGAGGAGACCCCAAGAAACCATCAGGCTTAAAAGAGAAGCCCCCTCAGGGTTAACCTCTGTATACTTGATTTATACAGAGGATAACATCAACCATTGGCCCAGGACCAGGTTTGTAGCCCATCAAAGCATTAGTATACCAAAAAGAAGACTGCGACCAGTCTTTCTTTTGCTTGAAATTTCACGTAAAAGAATACAAAACAAGTGAGCGTCTAAGCGTGGCTGCAGTCTACCAACAAATCAGCTTAATATTAAAAGCAGAATAACGCGATAATGTATTACTTACGGAATTTCTTGAAGACCTTTTTCCAAAGGTTGTTAAACCTGTTCACAAGTTTTCTTAGAATTCTTGGCAGAGATGGAAGTCTAAATGTCAATTTTGGAGTCAACAGAACTTCTGTTGCTATCTCGGATTCTGCTTTAACTCGGTCTTTGGTTAAACGACGAGTAAACTTAAACTGAAAAACAGAACACTTTATCTTAACCAAGTGATGAAATTTATAACAGAAATGGTATATGGACTTACTTAGAACTTTAAGAATTGTTACCATGAAGTATGCAAATAATTGTACACATGCATTTTTTGACAATATGTTAATAAAGACTGGAATAAAAATCTTAATTAGACCTTATACGATGAAGTAACAGAAGAAATCGAATTCATCACGTCTAGGAGATAGCAAGGATGGCGAGGTTAGATGACCTTGCCTCAATCGCCATCAATGTTTTACAGCCAGTCAGACTTTGGGGATGGCCTATGCCTCTTACCAAGCTTTTCTTCACGTTTTCCGCACGGGTTTCACGTTCGACCCGGAAATCAACCCCGTTTAAAATTGCAGAGTTACCTGTTATTTGAGGGAGGTTGGTTAGCCAGGACACTAAAAAGTTAAGGAAGTTGGAGCATCTCTAGTGCGCATACAATTCATTAGACACGCGCGTGCCACGCCATGTATTTCAACGCGCGTGATACGCCTTATCTTCAGAGCGAGTTCGGTGACCCCCGATGTTTTTTACGTTTTTAATCTAATGTTATAATTTTCTGCCTTCAGTCAAAGTTTAAAAAAAAATCTGTACTTGGGAAAGACGGGATTGATTGCAGTACTTAGAAGAGGCTAATGGTGTTACACTGGTTAGCCACAATAGCCAGGACACTAAGATGTGTCTAAAATGACGGCGTTGCTTTGCAGTACTTACAAGAGGACTGATGGTGTTACATCCACCTCTTCTGGTGCAGAATCCACCCATCCCTAAACGAACTGAAGTTCTCAGCGACAGTGGAACATAAGCCTTTCCCTGCGTAACAGTAACAACAAAAAACAACCACCAATCATACATGTAATCCCATTTTATTTTTAGTTCACTTCGATTTCTCACTATGTCCACTTTTGGAAGTCTCCTTAAGAGCAGCTATATCACAGAGAATTCTTAACGGTGATGTTAACAAACATGGAGGTCGCTCAGATATCAATTCCAAGAATAACTCATGTTCACTCAGGATAAGGTTGGGACTAGGACCACTAGATCCGGAGTCCAACGCGTACGTCGTGAAGCTCGTCATGTGCCGTGCCTCCCACAACCTCAAGCGAAAAAAAGGGGTTTAAAGAACTTCTACTAGGACTTACCACAACTTTTACTACTGCGTTGGCGTTTGCTTCCAGGAAGAAGGCACATGGTATGCACACACCAGTGATGGGGATGCAAAAGTTTGGTCCTATTTGAACTGGACGAAGAATTTTCCATTCTCTCGCAGTATATTCTCGACTGCAAAGGGAAAAGAGAGAGAAAACGGCATAAATATACAGATTTTCATAGCATCGATAGGGACAACGAGGAAAACAGTAAATGCAACGACGGGCGGCATTTGCAAGGAGAGACAGCAATTTAAACACAACTGAAGGTGATTCGAAGAACAACAACGATGACGACAACCATCACGTCCTTCTATCACATATTTTAGTCACGTACTTGACTTCAATTCCAATCTGCACGTCCACATCGTAGTTGACTTCGCCTACCATCTCCAAACCAAACAACGCATCTGTGATGATAAGTTCACCATTTTCATCCTTGTCAGTGAACACTCCCATGGACACAATAAAGTCCGCATTCATTCTAAATGTCTGCTGGACATTAATGTATCCCCTGCCACCAGCAATCTACACATCAAAACAAAAGCAAGCAGGTCAGTTACTTACGGAACTAGTCAGGTTCGGTCGATCTGCTAACTAAGAGGGTAGAACAGCCAGCAGCAGCCACCCCGCCACACGGCCACCTGTCGGCTGGTCGGTCAGTCTTCTGGTCTGACACATCAATAAGTCGGCAGGTGGATAACTCAGTAAGGTCCTCCACTGAGTTTGCCACCTAAGTTTGATTAGTTAGGAGGTTTAATGTTATTGATTGTACACGACGCCATCGTGTTAGTATACGCATGCCCAAAACACAGTACACAAGCTCAAATGTGTAATGTTTCGACGGTTGTCGAAAATTAAACCAATGATTCCCACACACAGAAAAAAACGGTGAAACGTAGTTGTTAACAACTAAAGCAGTTTTCCTTCTCCAAAAGGTAAATTCCTTTGTTAACTTTTGTTGTCAGCAAGTAAAAAAATTGCGTTTAGTTGTCGACAACTCATATCATACACATACTACGTGTTTTAGTTGCCGATTGCAGCTATTTGTTAACGGAAAGCAATAGCCGACGACAACTAAGAGTCTCGTCTGTGGAGGCCCGTCAATCGGTGAATCAGTCAGTCAATCACTCGGTCAGTCAGTGAGTTAGTTCGCGAACCAACCAATCAGTCTAAATGTCGAGTCTGTGAGGGTCCTAAGGACTTCAGTCAGTCAGTCAGTCAGTGAGTGAGTGAGTCAGTCAGTCAGTAAGCACGCCAACCAGTCAGTCTAGTCTGTGGAAGCCCTAAGTCAGTTAGTCAGTCATGCAGTCAGTCAGTCAGTCAGCGTGCCAATCAGTCAGTCTCTGTGTAATTAAGTCTATCAGTCATTCACGCAACTGACCGACTAACTGGCCGACCATTGATTCCTTTCCTCGATTTTGGTACTTACCGATAATTTATTTTCCGCCTGATGACTCTTCCTGAATCTTACTGTTTCCTTGTCGATGTCCCTTTTGTGCCTCCTGTGTTCTTTGTGCAGTTGGTCCAGACTTACGATGGCATTAGCTGTACCATTAAAAACAGACTGAACTGAAAGAACCTCAATCAAGATAAATTCCTCGGTCACATGTGATTCCACCACCTAGAAATAATGGAAAACACTGAGGACTCGAATAAACACACTACTATTTTAGGGATTGGAGAAGGTGGAAATTGGTCTGGCAGTTCCGACGCCGAAGCTTCAATCGACTGGAAGTATAACTAATTTCCACGTTCGAAGAAAGGAATTTCGAATACGGTAGGCGCGGTAATAGTTCTTGACGCTAATATCGAGCAAACGCGAAGATGTACAGCCTATGCAAGCATGTTACTAACTAGGTACATTTCGCAGACACAAAAAGCAGTCACAAAAAAATGCTACGAATATTATACGCATAGCGAGAAACATAATCTAGCGACACACTCTTATTTTGTTGGTTAATCCGCTAAAATCAATCCCGATTTCTTTCACACGCCTACTACCACTTTCAAAATTTGATTACGAGTCTTGATTCGAAAACTGTGCTATTTGAGTGGTCTCTGATTTGACTACTTCGAATTACTTCAATTTCGCTTATCACTACAGGATATTAACTGTATTTAATTCAGGTAAAAAATACGTTTCCAACCTTTGCAATAAAGGGATTACTGCTTCTTCCGATGATGGAATCATTAACTGATATTTGCTGTTGGTCGCCGTCAAGTTCAGTTATTATTAATCCATAACTGTTATCACCACCGGTACAGACCACATCATTGTCAGATGGTGAACCTTGTACACGAGGCTTAAACCTAAAAGAAACAAGATAAATAGCCTGTGTTAAGACAGCGCATCCATTTTGCTAAGACAAGGGATTTTCAGACACGTTGTAGCTCTTATCAGTTGTTGGCCCATGTGTATCAAAAAGTTATTATTTTTTTTTTGCAGTTCTGTGATACAAATAAATTTAGACAATATCTTTTAGATTTATCGGCAGCGCTTAACCTAAACTGGAAACATCAAGTAATATCGTCTCTTGCGCCCTTACTTGTGTGTCCAGGTAGAATTCTCTGTGCACCTATCAAGTTCTGTTTCCATAAACACCATATCTGAAGTTTGATTGATTCTAACCACCTTCTCTATAAATCCATGACTCTGTGCAGATACCACTACATCCCCCGGTCTAACATTGATGACATGATCATTGTTTATCACGAGGAACTGAGACGATACTAAATCGTCGTCCACTTTGTAAACGTGTCCTACGCACTTGAAAACTGATGTGTCTGAAAGTCAAATGTAAGATAAATCGATCAACACATCGATGAAATAAACGTTTTCTCTTCATTCTATCTGACGTTGTGTCTGAAAATTCCATAGAAACGTTGTTTTATTTGTAAGCTTGTTAAACCCAAGGAGGATAAAGATTTAAAACGCTGCTTTAACTAGGTAACCAGCAATCTATCTTTAAAAAAATTGTCGTTTGAAAAAATGTACTCTCAATTAACTACCAAATGAAATGAAAACTTTGGTGCATTGATCATTCTGTTCTTGAAATAAAAACAGAATTCCGTTGTGAGTCAGACAAATAGATTTCGTACAAATAGAACGATACAAAGTGTCCAAAACTGGTGAAGAAGATATTTATAATATTTTATTGAAACTTACCGGCTGGTAACACATGAAGATCAGTGTTATTAAGTTGAATATTTCCATCAATTAGAGCATACAAGTCATCTAAGTTTGGTTCTTCATCCAGCGTTGTGTCATCAACCATGCTAACAGCAGAAACTTTCTGAGTAAAATCGGCATACTGAATGACGTCCTCAATCTTAGAGGGTGTTCCAATTATTATAGTGTATGGCCCTGTAGATTGTGAAAAAAGAAATATATGTTGTTCCGAAAGAATTCAAGGCTTCAGATCAGAGAACAATAGTGCTGCGTTGGATTGTTTAAAAGACTTTTGTCAAGGCTTCAAGTCGATAAAACTGTTGAGCCATCTCATGAGCTTCAGGGTTTTAGAAAGCCCCGTCAGAGAGTATTCCAATTATTCTCGCGAAAGGCCTTGTGGATTGTGAAAATAGAAGAATTCATTATCCAAAATAATCCAAGGTTCCAGAGACAAATAAGACTCCATTGCAGTTTTCATCAAGACTTTTGTCAAGGCATCAAGAAGATAAACTCTTAAACGCTGGGACGAACTTGTGAGGAATTAGTGCGCACCTATTCAGTCTCTGGAGGTCCAGGATCTTAGGGAGCCCCGTCAATTAAAAAAATTAAGCCATTTGCCTTGGGGTAAAGAACTATTATAAATCAAAGTAAGGCTAATTTACTCATGTGAATCTTGCCTGTGTTTATAGAGTCATTAACTTTGTGCATAACGCCACCCGCTTGTGCGCTAGATAACACGTCGCCAGCTTTGATGCCCAGGCCTCTAGAGGTAATGAACACCGACGTTGCGTCGTCTTGACCAGGAAGGAGGACGGGACAGCTGTAGATGATGGTAGTGTTGGGATCGATGACTTTTACGTTGCTTTTTATTAGGGTGTTATTAATTCGGTTTGGATCCGTGTAGTCCACTTGTACTAAGCCATGAGGACAACGAGTTTCATTCCATGCTCTGCATCTGCCCTTTTCCTGTGAAGATTTCAACAAACCTTCTTTAGCTGTCAGTGGCCGAATTTATATTTGGGACGAGTTATCCGTCTGAGACGAATTACATGTCTGAGACGGGTAACTCGTCTGCCTCAGACGGATGACTCGTCTAGGTATAAATCCGGTGTTTAGACGAATTATGTGGCTAAATTCGTCTTTAACCAATTCGTCTGTCAGCACGTCTCCAAGACGTGTTGACAGACGGATCAATTGAAGATAATTTGGCCACATAATTCGTCTAAACACCGGATTTATACTTAAACGAGTTATCCGTCCCGGGACGCTAAATCGTCTGAGATGGACAAATCGTCTTCTAATATAAATTCGGCGTCGGATAACTCGTCTCTAGTATAAATTCGGCCAGTGTAGAAAAAGTGAATTTCAGGAAGATGGCATTTAACGCCGAGTACGTAACAGACAACACTATCGATTGAAGGAGCTAGGTGGCATATGGCCCTCAGTGCCAATGCTCGTGTGTATGTATTGAAACGATTGGGAATATTGCGTCCGCCCTTGTTGGGATGCTAGTCTTAATTAGACAAGTGACTGGTAAAATTATTCTCCTCCTGGTTGGAACGCCAGTACACTGTACATAGGTCCCCGAAGGCCCAACCTCGAAGTTATGAGTATGGTAACTCTCTGGATTTTATGTCAGGTGCACCATGGTGGACAAAGGAACTATGAAAATGAATTGTCTTGCCCAAAACACGACGCTGGCAACGTTTCCATATTTAGGTTGGCAGTTCATGGTCAATCCATTAGTTGGTTGGGCCACCATTCTTGTCAAAGTATAGCCGTACTCACCACAAAATTATAGCACTTTTCCAGATCTTCACACTTCTGGCATGACTCTGAGGTTGTTGTCTCCTGAGTAGCGTTGCATTGTCTGTTGGTGCAGTCGACCCTCTGTAAAACAACAAAAACAGTGTTGATCGAGATGACCATTGAAATCACTGATGTCGACCAATAATACTCTTTACTGCTTGTTTCATGCCACTATTTTGCTTACAAGCATAGATGCAACCCATTGTTGATGACACTTGGAATACCCATATGAAATGTTTCATTTGTAGTCCTATTACGTCATCTTTGATTCCCTCCTTAAAATGCAAATCTCTTGACCCCATTCCCAAGTCCGAATCGTTAGTAAGCACACACTTTTACCTGTATTTTGTTGGAACAATGGTTAACGTTGCCAATAGTGTAACAAGTATGGTAAAACCAGTCTGGACACTGTTTGGCGTAAGGCCCAACAGAGGTACCCGGCATACATTGTTGTACGCTGTCGCACCAGCCGCATGCTGCGTCCTGGGAACAAGTCGAACAGCGGTGAAACTTGGTACAGTAAGAATAGGAACAGCCTCGACCCTGAGAAATAATGAAATGCCTTGTTTAGCAAGGCAAACAGAAATCCAGCTTGATCGCTTGGCTCTGTAGTAGTGGCACTTTGGAAGACTTAACAAATTCTATAAACATCAACGTACATCAAATCTGAAACAAATACTTCAAATGAATACAACATCCTGAGAACGTTTTGTAGGTGGAGCAATTTACTACCACCGAGTATTTGGGTTCACTAGAAATGCCTGGCTTACCCTTAAGAGATGAGCACTGTTAAGTACAATTATTAATGTCAACAATTGTGAAAGGAAGTAAAGTAAAAGCATCAACAAGGAATCAGAAATTGTGTTGTTTATAACTAAGCTTATCTCACTAGAGTGCCAAACTTACAATAAATCCTGGTGTACACTTGCAAACATTTGGTCCCACACATTGCCCATTGCCAGAGCAGTTGTGTACGTCATTACAGTGAAACTGAGAACAGTCGCGTCCAGTCCAGCCTCGATAGCAGAAGCATGTGGCACCAACACAGTCACCGTTGTGGAAACAACCATTTGGACAGCGGATGACTAAAAGAGACAAAAACTACGAGGTCAAATAGACGAACTCAGACGCGCTGTTTATGGACTCTAGTCTGTGTCAGTCCTTGAAGATCGATCGTCGTTCTTGCCCATGCAAACTTATTCTTTGATGTTCAACCATCCAGAAGTACAAGAAATAGAATTTTTGTGATCTCATCGCATTTGACTTACCAGCTGTTCTTGTGCAGACAAAAGGGTAAAGACTGTTGCATGGGACAACTTTTTGAATTCTGTTGTATGTCATCACTGTACACTGCGGTCTTCTTTCTTCGTCATCCCGCTCCTCTTCCTGAGTGAAAAAGAACTTCGTGAAATGTTGTTTTTTTGGCCAATCAACACTTTCAGCACTTGTTCTTGTGTTCTTAGGTTCCTTTCACACATATTTGCAAGAGAGGTTTACCTAAAGACTCCGTAAAAATAACTTACTGGGTCTGATGTAGACACATACCAAGTCATCTTCCGTTGTCACCCATATGGACACAGGTGGTTTTCCATCTTGTCTTGTTGCCTGTATTGCCATATTAATAAATTCCAAATCATCTGGTATAAAAGGCGATGCCACATGTCCTCCATAGTACTTCAACAGAAGAAAAATGCAAAAGTCAGAATATGCGATGACGAGAAAATAGGCTGGAATAAACATAAGGCAAGAAAGATATCAACATGATTGGGTTGGTCCTTAGTACTAACATACAAGGTGGTAGTGCTAGTAGCCTGATACTGGGGTAGTAACCAAACCCTAACATTGGACAACAACATCGCCATAAGAAAGCAAACACTGGCTTATTGAAACGCATACCTGGCAATAATCCTCGGCTTCCTTTAGAGTCGTACTCCCACTTCTTAACACAAAACACATTGATTCTACGTTCAGCCAGTCAGCGGGACAGCCAACTAGAAAATAATGTGACAAGAGTAATTCAGGTCGGTTATGAGGATTCGATTTTGGCTACGAATTCATTGATTCGCTTAGTTTAAGTCAAGTTTTAAGATTTTCTTTTCCATTTTGTACTTACTGGATAAGATGTTTCTAGGCGGAAGCTTTTTGAAAGGCTTATACTCCACTGCGGCCAGCCTGTAGTCGTCCTCTTTGTCGTAAATTCGCAAACCAACCGAAGACTCTATTCCAACTCCCCACCAGTTTCGTACAGCATCAATCGGGTCTTTACGAGCTTGTGCCGTTGAACTAAATTCGTAAAGATTGGACGGATTCTTCAAGTTGTTGCTGTGGTATTCCATTGGTCCGTTGGACACGACAGTTACTCCGTAGTTTTCGCCAAGACCTTTGTTAAGGTAGAAGGTGTTTAACTCGCACTTCTGTTCTTTGGACCAAACATTAGAATAGTCGTACTCAATGCAGTGTAATCCTGAGTTGTTGTAGAAAAAGTTGTTCACGATTTCACTCTGTGTTTCAGAAAGCTTTATGGTGCTACCATGACCCAGGTTACTTCCAAATGCGTTGTCCACTATGTAAATAAAGCTTTTATTGGGTTTTAACTCTTTCCGCTCTTGTATGAGTATTGTACCGTTTGTATTATTGATAAACGTATTGCCGTATATTAAGCTTCTCGGCAAGCTTGTTCCGTCGCTTCGTCCCAACTGGGCTTGAAGTCCACCCAAAAGGTTTTTAGAGATGAAGTTGTTGGCAAGTGTAAAATTACTGTCTTGGATTTCCAAGAAAATAGTGCTCTTTTGATGGACGTTTAATGGAGATGCAGGTGTATCAGTGATTTTACAACGTTCGACGGAAAAGCGAGGTCGCTGATCACTTCCATCGGACACAGACGTGTAGCTTATTGCTTGGTGGATGTTCTTACTGAGTACACTGTTGAAAATGCGGTGTTCTGCTGGAAAAAAAGTGGTTTGCTTTTAAAACAGGACATTACTCTCAAAGACAAAATGTAACCTTGACAGAAACAAGAAGCAAACGAAGAAAGAAAAACAAATAAATAAGGGTATCGTAACGAAAGAAACCAGTTTGGGTAACTATGTTAGACGCAAAAAATAGCTGCTGTTGTCTTGTATCTTGGAACAAGGTATGGTATGCAAGTGAAGTATGATCCTCGCAGTGAATTTTCCAATTTAAGCAATTGGAAAGAAGAAGCCTGAAAAAAATCAGGGCTTCAACGGGATTCGAACCCATGACCTCCGCGAATACCGGTGCGATGCTCTACCAACTGAGCTATGAAGCCACACATTGGAAGCAAGGTCAATTTACTGAGTTCATGTCTCCCGTAAGGAGTGAAATGATGTAAAGTATATATGAAATAATTCATATTTGAACTGCGGTTGTAGATGCAAGTGAAGTATGATCCTCGCAGTGAATTTTCCAATTTAAGCAATTGGAAAGAAGAAGCCTGAAAAAAAAATCAGGGCTTCAACGGAATTCGAACCCATGAAGGTATGGTATTCAACCTAAATTTGACTCTTTCAGCATTTGGATTGATTGGACACAGGAAATGGTTGAAGATGGCCGTCTACTAGACCTACCGCTGGGAGAAAGTATGGGTGCTTTCCCATTATGCCAAACTGACCGGTCAGAGATCAGTGGGAATACCTGAGGAAAATGGAACGGCATTTTCAGATTAAATCAGGCCAACCAATAGAAATGGCTCTTGTCATTTTAAATTCTTTTACCGAATTCCCTAATTAGGGCAAAAAACCGGTTTGTCAAAATGGAACGGCGAATTTCGGTCGGAATATTCCGACCGAAATATGTGGACCACCTCCAGAGGTGATCCCGAATATTCCGGTCAGAAAAACCCGAAACGAACCTTTCCATTTGAATTCCGACCGAAATTTCCGGAATCTTTGGCATAATGGAAAGCACCCTATATGAACCAACGTTACGTTTTGAGGACTTCTACGTACACTGACTCGCTGCGCAAGTAATATAGACGATGTGGTCGATTCGTTCAGCTTTGGGTAACGAATAACCCTGAACAAGAAGAGTGTGGTAAGTTTGTCCTGCAAATGATAAGGAATTGCAAGCAGTAGTTTACCTTTTTGATCACAGCTTCGTAGTTCTAAATTGTCAATAGTCACAAAATTTCTTGTCCAATAATTTGTTGTCTTGTTATATTCGCCTTCAAACAGTAATCTATACTCATCGACGTCATTAGGTAGTTCAGCAATCACTTTTCTCCAACTTGACACTTCGACATTTTTTGCTTCCCAGATTAACTTGTGGTCAATGTTGGGATAAGTTCCTGGACAATGAGAAAATAGTGGTTCATAGACAACAAAAACAGGTTACAAAGAAAGACGTTACGTTATACACTTCCATGCTATACAAGTGAGTATTTAAAGAACACTCAGAATAACTTACGGAATAGTGACTTCGAGCTACCAAGATTCGAAACGATTAAATCTGGAAGGAATTCAATAAGATATATGGGACCTCTCATTTGGTCGGAGCTACCACGGCATTTGAGAATGATTGAAACTCTAAATTCGTTTAGGAGGAACATTAGGAAGGTTGACATTTCAACTCTTGTAAATATTTAGACGTAGGCGTTTTAAAATTTTGTAATTATTTAGTATTTAAGTAATACTTTTTAACTCTTCTAAATATTCAGATGTAGGCTATTGTAAGAAATCGGTATATTTTTTTATTTTTTTCTTCAACAAATTTTGTTAGCATTTATTATTTAAGTAATAATTTTGTAAGTATATAGTATTCAATTAACAATTTTACGTTACAGTGTCCCCCATTTAATTTTAAATAGAGTTTTTCATTCATTCATTCATTCATTCATTCATCGTTATTTCATTCTTAGGATTCAAATCTACTTTATACAGTGGAAACATTTCCATTCAATGGTATAGTGTGCCTCAAAACTTTAAATAGCGTCCGTTTGAAGGTATACTTCCATAGCTACCAGTCATGCACGAAGAATTTCTGTTTCGTACAAAACTAACTAAACGGCTGAACAGAAAAATAAGTCACTTACCTGTTTGTATGTAGAGTGACAGTCCAGCTCTTCCTTGCTTTACCACGCGGTAGAAGAACACAACAGAGCATAACTTGGACCGTTTGGTGATTGGAGGGCTGATAATCGCTGCGCGTCCGTCTACTGTTGGCCACCTGCCGTCATTACCGATCAAAAGACGTTTTCCTGGAATGGGGGAAAATGTTTGCAAATTGCCTAATTTTACTTCCTTCTTTCTCAGTGAAAAGAGCAGGAGCCTATTGCCTAGAACGAGTTATCAAAAGCCGCAAAGGAAAAGAGCTACCAAAAGGTTATTTACTGAATTTTGTAAAACTTAAATGTCAGCATATACAGTGATGGAGACATTATCCATAGTCCTCTATGTCTATTACGAAGGTAAACTGCTAAAAGGATTGGAAACCTTTATCCTTCACCTAGCCTCCCCCACGAGAGCTAAATAGGAAATCCACTGCATGACGCAAAGAACATACAGGATCTCGGCTACTAGATACTGTTCAAATAGGAAAATATCAAAAAACGTATATACATAGCTAGCTGGCATCACATTATAACAACAACAAAAACAACAACAACTTTATTTACCCCATTTAAATGTTACATGGAATGATAAAAAAAACATTCTTAGAATGGAAAAAATTTACCGTTTGAGTGAAAGTATGAATAGTCATTTGGGGCATCTCGATATACATGCTGAGCTATTCTCCATGTTCTCGTGACTTTGAGGCCATTGATGGTCATGTTGTCAAATGTCTGCCAGCCACAAAAGTCCAGCTCGAAGGTACAAGGCGCATCTGCAAAGGAACAATAAATATTATTATACATTGAACTCTCTAACTCTTTTCTGATTGGCCGAAAGCGTACAGTGAATTTTCGAAATCAGCGCTCGCGACGTCATAACTGCAGATTATACAATTATCATGTCAAGGACACTCAAGGTCACGGGTTATCATGTCATGTATGACCGCAGTGCATGATTCCTAAGGGCATTCAGGTCAAGTTCGCGCACTTTGTATTGCTTGCCGTCAGTGAAGAAGCAAATACATGACTTCCATTTTTTTCGTTCAAAGTATAATAAAACAGTTACTAGATTCGGATTTTGTGATATCCAGAATAATCAAGGTCTCGGTAAGGGTTATCAGCCTCAGCCTTCGACTTCGGCTGATAACCCCTACCTCGACCTTGATTATTCTGGATATCACAAAAATCTCATCCAATAATTGTTTATTATCTGCAAAGGTCCTCAAAATACTGGAAATACGTATTCCTTTCACTTGTCCTTCATTGTTTGTACTTTCATTACAAACCAATAACATCCTTAAAAATATCTTTACTCTTATGTACTTTATCTTATCGACCGCGTTCAAAATAGAATTTCATATCAGTAAGTTATGTTTCTCGGTGATCTTCGCGGTACTCCTGACAGCCTCACCGACGTAATTTTAATACGCCTCGGATGTTAGCAAGGACCCGATCGAGGCAGACGCACCACTTACTTAATTCAGATCAGAAGTTATTCTATTTCCTTATCCAAAAGTATTAGTTTTTGGCTCCTTTTCCGTATTCGCTTAAAAATTGAAATTGGTTATTGCGTTGTAACCGTAGACATCTGCATCATTACTTGACAACTGGGAAAGAATCATAAAGCAATATACTCACCACTAATATTTATGTCCTCCACTTGCAAAGCCACTTTAGAATTCACGTCACCGCTCCACTTTAACAAAATTGTATCACGTGGGATAAATACCTCTTTATGAACAAGGGTTGTTATGTCATTGTTTGACTTGTCCATGATCAAATTGACAGTTTGGGAGGAGTCATAGACCATCAACCTCTGGGAGCCCTTGAAGTGTAACAGGATTAACTTGATTCCTTGACCCTTGGGTACGGTTAACACTTTCTCACAATTTTCTGTCGCTAATGTGTTCTGCAGCCTCGGGATGTCAAAATAAAGAAGTGCTTGATTCTTAACACTTACAATCTCTTCTGCATTGCATAGAAATGCTCGTCCATAATGGACTTGAGGGATGTTTTCTGCATTTGCTTCCTCAAAGGAAATACCTCTTAGGTTTCCTGATGATTCTGAACTCTCCACCTGAAGGTTGCGGTGTGTTTGTAAAAAGGTTATTCCGAATTCTCCAGTGTTAATAAACTTGCTGTTATTAAGATGTACATCAGTTCCTGGGAAGTGAACTCGTAAGCCCCCTGATGTACAATTTCTAATGATGATGGATTCCAGTCTGGGTACATTGATGGCGGCTTCTATTGCTGGAACAGCCATTCCATGACGAAAACCACAGTGTGAAAACTCCACGTGATCCAATATGGACTGCGCTTGGGACCCATTCGCACTGCTGGGGGATATAAAACGGATATTTCCCCAGGGTGCACCTTGACATTTCACAACTACAAAGGCACTGCTATAATTGAACGCTCGCTGTTCATATAGGCATTCGTGTAGAAATGTCTCGTTACCATAGCAATGTAATTGCATTAGCCACGTGCCGTTTAAATTCCGTCTGAAGACATTTGAGTTCTCCTTGGTAACATTTGATTGACCGTATCCGAGCTGTCTGCATACAACTTCTGTGATGTTCCTCAAAAGTTTCCTGCTAGAAGCAGACAAATGTTTCCAAGAGCCCTCGTAAAGCACTTCCGCCCTCCCCTCCCATGGAAACTCTCCATCCACAAGCCTCACAGGTAAATATGAACCGTTACTACTACTTGCAGGCTCGTTAACTGTGAAGATAACTGGCTTTTCAAGTGTTCCGTGGGCCTCGAGCGCCCCAGCAACAAGTATGCTTCTTCCAGGGCTTACTTTAATCATAACACCTGCCTCTATGGTTAGCGTGACGTTATCTAGAACAATCAAATCTGCTGTCACGCTATACGGGCTCTGAGAAAGTGTCAGTGTTATTGACTCGAAAAGTCTTCCTGAAAGGAGGCTTTCATGTTGATTAAAATCGTGCTGTTTAACCACAGTTGAAGACGGGTCATCGTCAACTATAAGGAAAGGCCAATCATCGGCGATAGCGAAATCGTAATTGTCATCGAAATCCTTTATCCTAGCACGCACTTGACTTCCGTCTGCAGTTCCCCACCAGTTGTGTGTAATGCTCACAATGTCACGTGGAGAAATGGCAGGAACCCAGACACAAAGCTCCCTCAGGTATCTGGAGTTATTAAATTTGTTAAAGCGGAAGTCTGTTTCTTTGTGATACAAGATGCCGGAAATGATCACAGCGCATGAGTCCGCAGCAGCTGAGAACTGTGCTGAGTTATGAGGAGTGTTTTTCGATAGAGTGTTGTTTTTGAAGGTCAGCTCTTTCCTCTGAAAAGTTGGATGGTGGTTATGTACCACTTGAAGCAAGACGACACTACCAGCCTTGTTTTGAATGAAAGTGTTGTTTGCAAACTTAGCTTGTTGGTCTAGACGCAGGGCTTCTACCACACTTCTATCCGCGCAATCATTCTCGTTAAACACGTTATCTGCTATGGAAATTGGAACATAGGAAGCTGTACCTTCCAGAAGCACACAGCGCCCTAAATTGAACTCGAAATCGTTGTTTTCTATAATAAAACTACTTGCCTCCCTACGAATGTCAATCACTGCCTTATCTGGACACTGATTGGCTAAGAACGAGTTGCTACTGACTACCACATGTGGTCTATACTGCCCGCTAGAGTAAGAGGCCGTCCCCACGACGATAACAGAAAAGCCTCGGTTTTCACTGAAAGTGTTATTGAGGAACACCCAAGTTACACTTTGAGTTCCAGAGATGATTTCAACAGTGGGTCCCTGGTTGCGAAAGAAGTTGTTCAACTCGAATTGCATGGTGACTGGTTCGTTTCTATAATTGTTGCTGCAGCTTATGGCTCCCTTCCTATTCGAAGCTAATGTACTACCAATGACGATCAAGCTCAAATACATTTCTCGATAATATCCTTCGATATGGAGTCCCCGGTCCTCGCCGTTCGTGATAGTTGAGTTTAAAATGCGAATTGTGCTCTTGGTTTCAGAGTAGATATACATGCCCTGATGCTGTGATCCATTGATCGCACAGTTTTTAATCGTAAATTCTTTTGAACCTGAGTACATGGGATTTATTACGATCCCTTGCTTGTTTTGTTCAAGAGCTAATGAGGTGAATTTAACTTCTTCGATGCCACGAGGTATAAGTTTGATTCCGAATTCCTTGGAGTTGGCTATGTCCGTTTCAGTAATACTAAGAAATTTCAACTCGTTTCCTCCAATCAGGATACTTCCTTTTCCACTGTTGGTAATCTTCGATCGAGTTATGCGGATTTCTCCACCGAAGTAATTAAGTTGCTCACTCTCTATAGGAAGAAAAATGGAAATAAATAATCCTTACTGCATCAATAGGATATGAATTGCATCAACTTTTTTATTCGTTTATATATATTACAAGTATGCCAGGATTGCCTTTCATTTGGAAGCATTGTTCTCTTGGTCTAGCAAAATGCAGGAAAATATTATTTCGAGGACGTCGCGACTTTAAGAAGCGTTCCTATGAACTTGTCTTGCGTTGAATAACGAAAATTCTGATGAGGGCGACCAAGGGGCAGATGTAGATTACGGATACTGATTAACTAAAAGGAAATTTTTCAGTGTTGACAATACATAATATTATCGTGAATAAAGTAATGTTAGTAACGTAGTAATACAGCAATGCAGCAATGTAGTAATACAGCAATGCAGCAATGTAGTAATGCAGCAATGTAGTAATGCAGCAATGTAGTAATGTAGTAATGTAGTAATGTAGTAATGTAGTAATGTAG
>CM042756.1:1562108-1569608 GCA_022496165.2 Catalaphyllia jardinei
GACGGCAACGAGAACGGCACTAAACAAAAGGTTTAATGAGCAGAACAATAGCTGTGCACGTGCGTTATAAATCTTTGTACATTTCTTTGTCGTCCTGTGCAAAACACGAACGTGAAATCACCAAGTTCTGCGTCGTCTACAGAACGTGGACGACGACGGCTAATTTTTCGTATTTCCATTTGGAATTAAACGCCGTCGTGGCATATTTAGCTTAAGCACAATTTTAGAGCCATTGACGAACCTAAGAGATCCAGACAATCGAGAATTTCTTTGGTAAAATATAAATTCTTTTTTTACTTGGCGTCGTACACAGCGTCGCCGTCGTCGTTGCTTAAGCTCCCTAATATTAGGGTGGCTTTCTGACCGATCAGAGATCAGTGGATGGAATACCTGAGGAAAATGGAACGACATTTTCCGATTAAATCGGGCTAACCAATAGAAATGGCTCTTGTCATTTTAAATTCTTTTATCGAATTCCCTAATTAGGGCAAAAAACCGCTTTGTCAAAAATGGAACGGTGAATTTCGCTATATGGACCACCTCCAGAGGTGATCCTGAATATTCTTTTTTGCATAATGGAAAGCACCCTTAATAACCTAAATCACGTCGGTGAGTTCGTAACCATAAAGAAAGATTGTAAGCTGGTATCCACTGTACTGGGAAATGACGTCCGTTCTCGCTTCAACATACAGTATTTTTTAAGTTTTAAAACTGGGTTCCAGGATCGACGCGTGCAGAACAGTGATAGCTTGGATCGAGTCACGCGATAAAATTATGACCCGGCACTATTCGAGAACGGTCGATCCGAGTACTTTCGACTTCACTTTCTTGGTAAATGATGTTCATTGAATTACTGACTGGAAGGATGGCTTAAATGAAATCAAAAACGAGATGTTTCCAAGAGATCGATCGAGTAATCTGGTATGGTTGCATGACACGATCTTAGCGTATTTTAACTACCCGTAAGCTTGCGAATGGCCGGCGAGTATCAAAACATGGCAGGATTTCCAAAATCAACAGAATCGAGGATGATGCAAGTGATGTCTGAATCACCTTTCAGTCCTCTACCTCCTAATGTTCCAACGAAGGCCGTTCCCGCGGATCATATAGTTCTTAATTTCTGCCAAAGTATTTTGTATGGGACGATCGATGATAGGTAAGCACTCTATGTACGTAAGGGGTTTTACTGAGATGAACTGCCTCTCCATCGAACCTGCTAGCAGTCCAGAACTACTTTCTAATTCCTTCGTCCTGTCGTTACTGGGAAGATGACCAAAATTGTGTACCCCAGCGTACACTTGCTGAGTACCAGGCAAAATATTGAGCACAAACAAAATAATTAAGGATATAACACAATTACGATGGATATCGTTGTTGTTGTTGTTGTTGTTGTATATCATAATTTATTAACTTCCATGCATGAAGAAAGATAATTTGTTTTCATAATTTAATCGGTTAACTGTAAACAAACAAAGTAAAAGTTAATAGCAGAAAGTTCTTCCACGATTTCCTGAGATGGGCTCACTGTCAAAGGAAAGATCCATGACTATTATTTCGGGGGCACAGGGTACTCACGAGGTGAGGATTACAATACCTAATAGCCTATAGGTCTTGAAGAGTTATTTAACTAGGGCACTGGTGGTGCCAATTTAGGAAAAGTGCAATAGACAAACACAGCAACGGTAAAATCAATTGTGAACAGGCATCATGACAATATCAAGTACCATCATGGCTGTCAATATCACCTCCTACCCCCGCCCTACAACACCATTACACCCAGCCTCCCGCCCCCCCCCCCCCCTCACCCCCATCCACATACTCACATCCAACCATCTTAAGATTGGTTTAAGGGGTACATGGACACATGATGCCCCTTTTTTGCCCCTTTTGGGGAAACCAGATTATTGGCAAGATTCCTATTTTCATATTACAATCTTTTTACATATAGTCAAACAAGTATTTATATTGAAAAGGTATGTCTTCCATGCCTGCCCAGTCCAGAAAGGTAAAAAGAGTGAGGTCAATTGATTTGGTCCATTGGACACTCAAGATTCAAGAAATATTAAGTGCTTACTTTTTATCTACATGCAGTGCCATCAGGATTTTTGACGTTCTTCTTCTTGTACCAAACATCCTGTTCCTGATGTTCCTTATGTACAGACTTGGAGTGGCTCATGTGCAACTTTATGAAATAAGATGTCCTATCGTAAAGACTGTTTATTTCATGGTATGTAAAACAATTTAAGGCAACAGTGGGCTGAGGATAACTATAATGCTTTTATCGGTTGGTAAAACACAGTTAATGGAACGTGACACTCCTTGGTGACAAGGCTACTTTCATATGTCACGCAATCCAGTAGGATAAAATAATAGTAAAATACTGAATGCTTAATTCAAGAATGAATGTTCCCTTATTCTAGCAGTTAGCAGAAATGCTATTCATGTCTGTATTTTAGCTTCTATTTTGTCGTGTAATTTACCATAATATCTTAGCTTCTCCTGGATTGGCCCATATATTTGTTATCCCATTCATGGCTAGCAAGTTTGTGCCACGTAATGTCTTTATTATATAGACACAAGTGTTTTACTGGAAAATATACCACTCGTAAAATTCATAAAAACTACATCCTGGACCCGAGTGGTTTATTTTTCATAATCTCACACGCGAGTTTATCGATGATTTCTTTAATATCAAGTCTATCTCTTCAATTGTACTTAAATTTGTTGGTGTATCATTGAAACATCTTTGGGTCTTCTTCGAAAGTCTTCGGCAATCTTCGGCAATCTCGGACATCTTCGGAAATTCTCGAAAAATGTTCGGGAAAGTTTGTCTGGCCTTCGGAACAATTTTGGAAATCTTCGGAAGGTGGTCGGAAATCTTCGGAAAATAACCAAAAACGCCATCATCAGTATGTCTATATAATAAAAAGAACATTACATGTTAGCTCGAAGATATGAATTTTATGTTCTCGTGGCAAGAACAATATCTCCCGAGCTGCGCTCACTCGTGAGATATTGTTCTCGCCACTCAAACATAGAATTCAAATCTTCTCGCCACCGTGTAATATCCTCTATTTAGCTTATAGCACAGCTGTACCTTAATTGGTTGTACTCTGAGACACTGTCTTGCTATATAAATCTCAATACACTGTCACAGAGCAATATAATCCTGGCAGCTTGCACAAGAGCAGTTTGTAACAGTTTTGCTTTAAAATTTCCCACCCTCCCTCCCTGGGAGAAGGGCTTTTTACCCAGGCAGTGAGGCCTGGGTTTAAATTTCATTTTTTTTTTCTTTTTTTTTTTGCTCGTTCAGTCACAAATGACCGTCTGGTCTCTACAGCACATGCGTCACTAATGCAGCGTACGGCACATGGAATTTACAGTAGTTGTCGTCATGAAAAAGCTACTAGGTTGGATTCCATGATATCTGGGGGGATTAAATCGCATACAAACGAACACATTGTTCGCGGTAGACCAACACTAAAGGTCGTTAAATGTTTTCGGAAAGGGTTGGTCTGCAAGGCTTACGAGAGATCAACAATTTACGAGCGAACCACGTTTGGAGTGAATTCATCAAGAATATCATGTTTGATATGGCAAAGGGAGCTAGCTATCAACCGGGGCTATCGACTCTTCACCTTGATAAAAAGCATCTTCAGAAGCATCATGATCGTATTTTTAGACGTGATCGTGGACGAAGTAGCATCCCAGCACGAACTCATAACGTCTGAGCAACAAGAGCAGAAAGGTTAGAGAATATGTTTCTGTTGCTTACGAATGTATCTGTTCAAGTTCACCTAAGTAAAACGTGTAATAAAGTTAAAATCTTGAACTAAACGATATTCTTTCGGTATTTCCTTGTAACAGAAGTATGTGTCTTCTCAAGAATGAAACCCATGTAGCGAATTATTGTACATTTAAGATAAAAGAAACTGATGTATGAGTTGACCCCAGCAAAACAACTCTTGGATTGTACTGTCACGCAATCCTGAAGCAATAAAAAAATTATCCGAAAACCATTCAGTGGATAAAGTCAAGAAATTGTGATGATAAATAAAGATTACACTTCTCTAATTTTTAAATCTGCATTTTCCCAAACCTGAGATTTCTCGAATTATTTTGAACAAATTTACAGAGCCCAGGGTGACTCTTTGTCACGCACCGACATAACTCTGAAATTCAAAATGTCTCTCTCGTTTGAGAAATGAAAAAAAAAAAACAAATAACAACAAGGGCAAAGGCTAAAGAAAATAGATTGAAACATTCATAGGCTGATGTAACGATCTTGACTCATTGTATGTGCTAAAGATCTGTGTATGAGCAATAAGCTATTAATTAATCGATTCCAAGAAATGCAATCGAAGGCAGAATAGCTTGAACACATCAATTAGATTGAATTTCGCACGACTTCAAATTCCGAGCATTTAAGCTCAATTGCAATATAGCTAGTGCTTCTCAGTATAATGACTGCCTGGGTACACGCAACAAGGCAGTCTAGTTATTAAGTTTGTATACCAACTTCCCCTAAGCTTTGGCATTGCTTGTGTCTTGCCATCTTATGTCCTGGCCTTTATCTTGTCTGGTCCAGCCTGTGCTATACTGGGGAGATACTCTTTTTCTATTCCTACATTAGTGGGGGAATGAGTGAAGCTTTTAGTTTGTGCACCTATCACAAATTAAAGTCACCTCAAACCTGCAATAGGGCTGGGTCCTCCCTCAATTATGACATATTGTAGTCTGCTTATTTATTGTCGTTTACTTCACCTGGCTGCATTATACTCCACTCTTAGTTTAAACAGTGGAATAGTGACATAAACCTGCAATGGGATATTTAAGTCTAGAAGATTTTCAATCATTAACAATCCAGAAAAAGTTAGAAGATGGTATGTATTGTAAAACTGGTTGAACTTGCATAGGGATGGGAGGGGAGAGGTAGGCTTAAAACAAAAAGCCTTTTGTAAGGGATTCCCCCACCCCCCCCCCCTCAACTGTAAGTATGATAGGTCACAAAATGTTTTATTGACCCAGAGCCAGTCAGCTGGCACTTGGAAATTTGGTATGAGGTAAGTATACAGGAAGATTATACAGATAGCATGCATCTGTGGGTTTTAATCACATTATGCTTTTCGTAAGTTTTTTTGTAAGTCGAGACCAGCAACCACAAAAAAGTTAATAGAGGACAACTGTTTAGAGTTGATTTTGTTTGTTTTCATTCGTCCAGGTATTCTTTGTTTGCATTGTTGGCATAATAAGATGTTTTGTTTCCATGCTTTTGACATCCATCTTAAATCAACCCCACAAGGATTCCCTTCTCACAAAGGTACTGTACTTAATTTATCACAATAATAATAGATAAAATAAGTATCATACAAATATTAAGACTGTAAATTAGAAACTGGAAGATGGCAAAACTGATATCCTTTCTATGAGCCTGAGAAGGCATCATGAAAAATTGAGATGAGACCATAGATAAAATTATATGACACAATTTCTAGAATCATTTGTCCAGCTGTTACTTAAGAAAAAGAAAACGTGTACCGTGTCTATCGAGTTATAGAAACACAAGTGGAAGTTTGGAGAATGAGAAATGCTGTGGGAACATGAGCCCCAGCAAAAACACAATTTTTAATCAATTGGTGCACATATTTTCTTAGCGTAGTTACTAAAACAAGGAATGACCTAAAATGACCTAAAAAAATGATCTAAAATGACCTAAAATGATCTAAAATGACCTAAAATGATCTAAAATGACCTAAAGTGATCTAAAATGACATAAAATAAATCTAAAATGACACTAATATGATCGAAAATAACCTTTACTGATGGAAAAATGAGCTAACATGATGTTTGATCTACTCATTTTTGTCACACGTCTTTTGCGGGGAAAAAATAAAAACCACCGCTCGTCAAAAACCTTTTTATTGCACTAAAAATTCATCTCCAAACATGAAAGGTCAAGAAAATGACCTTTTGCAGAAGTGTTTTTTTCTTCGGGGTGAACTAAAATCCCTGATTACAAAAATTCATGCCAAACCCAAGTGGCCAAGCATTGCACAGAACCCTGACTTCGAAGCGTTAAATAACTTTTGCCTTGATATAGCGCTAGCTACCACACACCGGCAGAGAAGAGTCTATTCTTAACAATCCAGCTTTATCGTGTTCAAACTTCAGCAAAATCGAACAAAACCAAAAGTAATTAGAATTGTTTTTACTCACCTCGTTCAGTTGCTCGAGTAAACACAGGAACGTTGGTCGCCCATAGACACTGATAACCATGAACGTGATGTTTCAGTCCAAAAAATTCAGAATTATCCCTTGCGAGCTAAAAATTGAATGGGAACATCTTTTTCGAACTTTCCCTTGGTGATTTAGATGAAAAAATGACCTCGGCGGGTTGAAACAGAGAACAAAACAAAGAACAGAGCAGACAGCATAACAACTAAACAAGCCGCTGATCGATTATTCACCACCACATGGAAATCGATTGTAACGCTGATTTCCTGTCACGCTTTTAGTTCTCAATCTTCAGCTATTAATTTACAGAGCGTGACAGAAAAGATTAACTAACTGAAAAAACTACAAATGATAGTAATTGCCAGGAATACAGTAATCTAAAGTGATCGAAAGAGATGAAACGACTTCCAGTGTTCCAACGAGTTATAAAATAGAAATGATATGGTTGGAGCAAACTTTGATGGCATCTACGGCATATTCGGGATATTCATTGTAGATCACTGGGAAGTACCATTCTAATTCCAGCATTAAATGGCATTTTAGAAATCGGTCAAGTGTAATTTAAATCACGTTTAAATCATTTCAGGTCATTTTAGATCATTTTAGGTCATTTTAGATCATTTTAGATCATTTTAGGGCGTTTTAGATCATTTTAGGTCGTTCCTTGTTTTAGTAACTACCATTTTTCTTAGGGCTGTTTTTCCGAATTATAAATATTAATTTTCTCGCTAATTTGCAGGGTTTTTTTTGGTAATGCAATTTATCAGTAATTATGGTTCCTTGGGCCCTAGAGCTCTTTTTCCTCTTTCTTTTCAGTGGCGATTAGGCAATATCTGTAAGTGGTTAAATAAGCTGTGATTGCTGCATTAATTTTATAGAGTTAAGTGGATCCAGGCCACTCCTCACAAGAAAGACAAAAGAGACCCTCTGGCCGGCCCCTCTGGACAACAGCCTCTTAGCTGAATGCATACCTGCCAACTCTCCTGGTTTTCCCTGGGAGTCTCCAAGTTTTTCATTAAATTTCCCGGTCTCTTAGAATGCCTTTTGGGTGATTTTCAGAGGTTATTCCCGGACATTGTCTTTAATGACATTCTCACAATGCAATGATTTCTAGATGTCTCCAGAATTTCGTACTCCAGGGGTTGGCAGGTATGTGAATGGGACACCCTGTGTTTAAATAAAGTGTATTTGCTTGATTATTAATTTATGGTATCTATTTCTTTAATGAAAGCTTTATAACTTTAAAAGTTCATTGAAATTATTTGT
>CM042756.1:1574608-1577483 GCA_022496165.2 Catalaphyllia jardinei
TTGCAGCGCTTTGGATTTTACCATGGTTTTATACTATACTATGTTCGGCCCTATGGTATACTGGACGTTTCTAAAGGATTTTTTCAGAAGGTAAGCGTTATTTTTTCGTTTCGGTTAATTCTTATAAGTCCTGCTAGATCATCACGCTGTCTGTTCGTCCATTTGAATGACGTATGGCCTATGCCAAACATAGGCTCGGTTTCCGCCGCTCTCTCGTGTCTGGTCTACCCTCTCCGAGAAGCACCTTCGGGGAAGGAACGCGGCGGACTGCGGCTGATAATCGAGCCCAGGTCAAACGTCGAATTTCATAGAAGACGAACTAAACTTGGCAAGTGTGACGTTTAACTCAACTGAGTTCGTTCGAGTGAATTAGGAGCGACTGAACTTATTTGTCGATCTAAATTGGAAATAATGTCAACGTTTAACTTAACAGTCGAGCTTTGCCCGTTTGTTTCAACTGAAATTGCAATTTATTTCGTGTCATCACTATTATGTGAAGCTCGATGTTTGACCTTGGCCTGGGAGGACAAACTTTGCGTTTTGGTATTATGGACGCGAGGACGAGTTCATTTCCTTGATGATTTTATTTATGATTTAAGGACATAAATGATATGATATTAACGGAAAATCGAAGGATGTGTTTCCAGGCTTCAAAATACACCGTGATTCTTTATGGGTGTACTCTACATGTCTTGCCACACCCTTGTAGTTCTCAGATTTGATTTTCCATCTTGTGTTACATTTGCCGCACGCTTCCGTTTTACCTCTCCCCAGCCTCTATCAGCCTTCGGTCAAAGCAGCACGAAAGATGCCTCTGCAGAGGAGAGAGACCCGAGCTGTCGTTGCCTAGTTGCCCAGTTGCCTAGTTCCACCTCGATATTTCGCCTTGGGCAATCGGTTTCGGGTCACGTGCTCCGAGGCAAATGTTCGTCTCTGATACGTCACCATGAGCGTAAAGGCCTGGGAGAAAGCCGTGCAGGAATTAGGCAAGAGCTAACGTACATGTACTAATGTACATTTTCAAGAGTTCTTAACTTTCTCAATCTCTTTCACTTTTACATCCACTGTCGGTTATAACTGAGAGGATTTTTGTCTTGTTTTGTTTTATTTATTTAGCACCACGGATTTCCCGGATGTACTGAGAGTGGGAGACTCGTATTCGTACGCGTACCTGCCGGCTGAAGACACTGGGGCAGATTTTGGGTCGGACTATGAATAGGCTTGACTTGAATGACAACAGCGTATTAAAGCAGAACACAAAACAAGTTCAGAGAACAACAATTAAAAGACCATAACGGTTTACTACTTAATATAGGGGAATAATTATGAAGATTCCAAGGTTTATCTCAGAAGGTCAACAACCGCGCACAATCTTGTGTTGCGTTCATACACTATGCATGAATTACGTCACCAACACATTTCTATTGGTTAGTTCCTCAGTACAGGAGACATAGGAAATTAATCAAGTAAGTCAAGACAGAGTAAACAACTATTGTGTTTTGTGCACCGCCAGGACCAAAAAAGAGAACAGAAACAAACAACAAAGAACTTTGTACATGTCGCGTTCCATAACCATTCCCCTCTATTAACTACACTCAGAGCTAACTGTTGACACTCAATCGGAAGTAGTGTAGCGTACACCACAAGCGGTCCCTCTCGTTTAGTCTGTCGAGCGATACCGTAATTTAAAAAAATTGACAGCGCGAAATCCTGGGGGGATAAGAGCGTGAAAAGAGCACGCGCTAACCTACCCCTCTAGGATTTTGCGTGGCTACTTTTTTTGTCTCGTGTTTTTCTTTCGCGTCACGCACGGCGAACTAAGTGAAAGAAGGAGTACTCGTAATCTAGGTATAACAAAAACTAAATAAATCAAATAAGAAAATCAGTTACGCAGTCGCTAATCAGTACGTATAATGAGTAACTCAGAACACACGCGCGCGTGTTAACCGAGAGCAAAGTGAGGAAGAAAGTTTGAAAAGAAAGTTTTGATGGATATTGGTTTTTGCTCCTCTTTAGTTGATTTAGTAGTCAGCTGAAAGTCGTTTTAAAATGGTTAGTTTCAAAACCAGCTTTTCGTTTGTTTGTTTGTTTTTTTACTTGTGAATTTGTAAATACAGAATGAAAGAAGCGATGTTTTATGACACAGATGTATAAAACCTGCTGATAAAAGTCAGTAGAAGAAATGGTAAATGTTATTAATGTTTCAGAATAAAAACTAGCGATAAAAAACGACGTTTACAGGTTTGGTGACTTTTTTTTTTTGATACCGTAATTTATTGAGTACTTTAGCAGTCTTCACTCTCTGACAGCTGTATTTACGTTACTGGGAGTGATATACTTCAATTCATTGATCATCCTTCCCTGCTTTTGTTTTCGGCCTTTGATTAGCATACTGTTTTGAAATGGAAATTGTCTTGATAAAAAAAAAATAGTTTTTGCATATTACGCACGAAACGAAGCTCTCTTATCTCGACTCATTTCTGGCTAAGAGATACAACTTGCTTTTTCTCTCATTTTGCAGTCAGTTTATTTTTATTTTGTTTCGTTCAAATTATCCGCGCTGACCTCGATTAAGCTCGACAAACAGACTTCCCATGTGGCCCCAAATTCGCGCGCTGATTGGATGATTAGTAGTTAGTTTGCGAGTCAAAACATTTTCAAAAGTTGATAACCCCTTCATGCTGAGATTTTTTCTGTTCATGTCTATTAGCGCAATTGTTCAATGTATGAGTGTTATATATTTTAGCGTTTGAACAGTCACTCAAATCGAGGCTTAGGCGGAGAACCTGCTATAACCATTTCTTTTAGGAAAACCTTAGATAAAACTGCACCATTAGCAGCCCCATATTTTTCATTACAGGTATTCGCCGTGAGA